>SZWC01015818.1:23940-39602 GCA_023375785.1 Penium margaritaceum | reverse complement strand
TCGCTCTTTTGACGGAGCGCGAACACCCAGCGAAAGCGAGAAAAGTCATCGGTAAGACATAAGACGTAGCGTCCCACGTCACCAAGGAGGTCATGAGGCAAGGGCCCCATGACATCCGCATGAACACGATCAAGTGGATGGGAAGACTGAGACTCAGAAGGAGAGAAAGGAGACCGATGCATTTTCCCTTGCGCACAGTCAAGACAGTGCGCAGGGCAAGGGGCAGGGAAGGTAGAAGGAGAGAGACCAAGAGCAGGCTGGAGACGCAGCATGCTATGAACGGCATCGGTGTGAACATGACCAAGGCGACGATGTAAGAGGCGGACAAGGTCAGGAGTGAGGGAGGGGGCAACGTGAGCAAGGGCGGCGCTGACGGCTGGAGCGGAGGGGGCGTACAAGGGGACATGGTAGAGTTTGCCACACCGCACACCACGAAGAACAACACGTTGGGAGGAGCGAAGAGAGACTGTGCCAACACCACGGCTAGCAGTGAACCTACCTTGTTCATCCAGAGAAGGCGTAGACAGCAGGCTGAGTTCCAGCGAATGCACGTACAAAACGTCAGGCAGGTAGAGTGCGCCAGTGGGGCCAACAAAGCGAACATCACCCACACCCTGAACTGGCAGCAATTGACCAGACCCGGTACGAACAAAGCGGACAGAACCGACGGGGCTTAACGAGATGAACGAGGACCGTACAGACTTCATATGATGAGTAGCCCCGGAGTCAAGGACCCAGAGGCCACTAGACAGGCGCACAGGGGGCAGCACATTGGACGTCGTAATAGTGCCAATGGAGGACGCAGACAAGGTACAAAGGGAGAGACAACGAGGAAGAAAGTCAGACTGCCAAGGCTCAATCCACGGGACAGACACACACAAGGCACCTAGAGCATGACCAGCAGGATCCCCACGAAGCACACCGTCAGTCTGACACACAAGACTTCTGGCCAGTGGTGCAACACCCTTACCTCCCTGATCACAAAGGCGAAGAAGCTAGAGGAGGGACTGCTCAAGGTGACGCTCCCGATCACCACGGTCGCCATCCACTAACTCCGACGGAGCTGGAGTAGATGCGCCGGAGGAAGGCGGGAACCACGGTGGAGCGGTGTAGGCAGAGGACGGGGGCCCAGAGTACGCAGGGACACCGTAAGGAGGTGGCCAGCCCCAAGGGTAAGGAACAGGCAGTGGAGGAGAAGGCACGCTGAAGGCGGCGTAAGCCTGAGCCGAAGGCGGGGCGGAGAAGCGCGACGGGTCACCGGAGCCAGAGGGTGAGGATGTAGAGGAGGAGCCGGAGGTGCGAGCTCAGTGAGCGCGCATGGCGCGGGCGAGGCGTAGGTCATCCGGAGGAGCCGGGCAAGTACGAGCAGAGTGCTCAGTAGAGCCACATTTCCAGCACACAACGGCGCCCGGAACCCGAGAGGAAGCGACAACACCCTTATCCTTGCCCTTGCCCTTGCCCTTCCCTTTGCCCTTGCCACGACCCTCGGAAAAAGCAGCGGCAGGAGAGGAAGAGGAGGCGGTGGTGGCGGGGGAAGGTGCAGCAGCGGAGAGGGAGGAGGGTGCAGTAGAGGAAAAGGAGGGTGCTGCTGCAGTGGTGAGCGCAGCAACACCCGTAACTGAAGAGCGATGGAGGCGCTTGTTCTGAAGACTGGTCCACCAGGCAGCAAGACGCTCGGAGGTGAAATCCCAGAGAGCCCCTACCCCTGGCTGTGAATCCGGGGGAACGGGCTGTGAGGCAAGCTGTTGTAGCTCGTCAGCTTTGACGTCACGAAGAAGGTCAGACAGCTCTGGGATAAGGCCGTTGACCATGGTGAGGACAGCAGAGAGCTGGCCAGGTGCTGCTTTGCGAAGCTCGCGAAGGAGCTTGAGACCGCGAGACCAGTAGGCATCGGCGGTCTTGTCACTACGCATGAAAAGTGTGTTGAACTGGACTGTGAGGGCGCTCTGAGCGGCCTGGCCAGTGACAGTGGTGCGACGACGCAGCATGGCATATGCACCGACAGGGTCGGCCAGACGCTGGACAGCAGGGTCAGCATTGAACGTGCCGACATCATCAATCAGCGACGCAGGAGCGGCAGCGATGAGGGCGCGCACGGCACGGGCAGACTCAGTTGCAAGGGGAGTGAATGGAGCAACCGCTGGGGATTAANTGTGAGGGCGCTCTGAGCGGCCTGGCCAGTGACAGTGGTGCGACGACGCAGCATGGCATATGCACCGACAGGGTCGGCCAGACGCTGGACAGCAGGATCAGCATTGAACGTGCCGACATCATCAATCAGCGACTCAGGAGCGGCAGCGATGAGGGCGCGCACGGCACGGGCAGACTCAGTTGCAAGGGGAGTGAATGGAGCAACAGCTGGGGAGTAATACTCCCACAGCTGCTCCCCTTGAGCCCACGCGCTAAAGCGCACTTCCCAGGAGGTGAATGCGAGCCCAGAGGAGAGGGAAGGTGGTTGTGTGAAGAAGTCATGCTGGCGAGGCGTAGGAGTAGTGGCGGCAGCAGCGGTAGTGCCAGTGGGCGCAACAGCAGAAGTGTTAGAGGAAGAAGAAGAGGTGCCTGCAGGAGGAGTGTGATTGGTTCCAACCGACGCAGCAGGGAGGCGACGCAGCACTATGGCGGCGACCTCATCAGCAAAAGCGGCGCGATTATCCTCAGCAAGCTTAAGGCGGTCCTCAGTCTCCTGCTGAGCCTCGCGAGTGAGGGTCAGCTGGCGCTGAAGAGTCGCCATGACTAACTCGTCGTCACCAGGCATGGTGACGACGCGAGGGCTCTGCCGGACAGATTTCGGCAGAGCTTCCCCAGCCCGAGTGGGCGTGGGAAAAATGGGGTTGCCGAAGGCAAAGAGTTAAAATGTTGCAGGTCAGCCCACCCCGAGTCAGACAGGACAAGCCACCGCAGAAAGAGAAGAGGGAAGGTACGCAGGCACAATATGCAGACGAGGGAGTCAAGAGGACGGGCTGCAAAGAAAAGCAAGGAGGGGAGGAACCACAGCAGCAGAGGCAGCAGAAAGAACAGAGACGGTGGAGGCAATGGGCACCACCAGAGCAAAGGCTCCAGTGGTGCAAGCAGCAACGAGAGTGGAGAAGACTGCTGTAATGGAGATGGTTGCTGTGACGAGGCTGGAGGCGGCAGATGAAGCAGATGAGGCTGCGGTGACGGCGACTACGGTAGAGGTGCGAATGGAAGCAGCGGCTGCCGCTGTAGCTGATGCAGCTGCGGCCGTTGCAGAGGCAATGGCAGATGCTGCAGCAGATATTTGTGTGCCTATATCAGCAGCCGCTGCAGCAATGGGACCAGCAACAACCGCGGCTTCTGTGTATGACTCTACAGTGCGCCCTGCTGAGGTGGCCGCAGGAGCACGTGAGGCTCTAGCGGCGGCGGCGAAGGTGGCTGCGGCTGCCGCTGCTGCGTCAATGATAGTTGAGGTTGTGTGTGTAAGGGTACCCACAAGACTAACGACGTCCTGCGGGAACGCTGAGTGCAGCTGGGCAGCGGGAACGCTGAGTGCAGCTGGGCAGCAGGAACCTCGGGATCGCCGGACGGCAGAGGGTCCTCCCTAAGAGAATGGGGAGGGGAGATGCTTACTGGACGGTGATGTGACGCGCGAGCGGACCGTGCTGAGGCGGACTCGGACCCCCTGTCGCTGCTCATGCCGCGACAACGTCGTTCACGTCGCTGCGACGTTCCCTCATTGTAGTATTCCACCAATGTGGCCGCGTCTGGAACGTCATCGTGCGCCAGTGTGGCAGTTGAGGTGGGAGAAAGGCGGGTGTCCTTTGCAACTGCTACTACAAGTGCGGCAACTGAGACTGCAGCAGCCGTCTCTAGAGAGATGTATGGCTGCTGCTGTGGTCGCTTTGCTGCTACTGATGCTAGTGATGTCGCTTTGTTGCTGCTACTACTGCTAGTGTAAGTGGATCGGCACCTGCTGCTGCTACTGCTGTCGCTTTGCTGCTGCTGCTGCTATCGCTTTGCTGCTGCTACTGATGTCGCATTGCTGCTACTACTGCTGCTGATGTCGCTTTGCTGCTGCCGCTTCTACTGCTGTCGCTTTGCTGTTGCTGCTGTTGCTATTGCATGTGGATCGGCACCTGTTGCTGCTGCAGCTGTGGACGATGATAGCTGCTTCCCTTGCTGCCGTTTCTGCTATCGCTTTGCGGCTGCCGCTGCTACTGCTGTCGCTCTACTACTGCTGCTGCTGGTGTCGCTTTGCTGCTGCTGCTGCTGTAGCTTTGCTGCTGCTGCTGTCGGGTGTGTATCTGCGGTAGTGGATGAGGAGAATGCGACGGCTGCTGTCATCATAGCTGCTACTATCGCAGTCGTACTCACTGTTCAGAGGCCTGCGACTTAGGACGTGGTGGTGCTGCTGCTCAAGCCACTGCCGCAGATGAGGCAGTTTGAGGTCTACAGCACCCGCGGACAGGAGCAATCCCGCGGGGGTGAATGAAGCGAACACCCGCAAGTGTCCGCTCGTTGCTCCTGCTCTTGCCCGCCACAGAATGGGCGAGGGTAGGGAGCTGCCGTAGGAGCGAACGTGCTTCTCGTGACTGAAGTGGCGGCACAAGCGGTGGTGGCGACGAAGATTGGCCGCACACCAAGATCGAGCGCTCGATTCACGAGCTCAAGACCTCCTCTCTCCACTGCTCTGATACCAGAGGATAGAGGATCCCGGTAGGAGGGAGAGCGAGGGTCGAGGGAAGCACGAACCAAGCACGCAAGAGACAAAGCGCCATGAACGGCGACGGTTTTGCGAGGAGAAAAAAACGCAAGTGTATGAGTAACATCGAACAGAGGTGTTAAGCGGGCACCGAGCTGCTGGCGAGGTGACGAGCGAGCGAGCAGCGAGCCCACCCTCGCTCTCACCCATGCCGAGCTATGGTCGAGCCTGGACCTGTTCCACACATTAATGTGCTATCAAGAACATGCAAGTCCAGGCCAAGAGAACAACCCGGCCATGATCCCCCCTTCTCAAGCAAAAGCCACTAGGAACCCTAGTGTCATCAAGAATTTATGTGGTGAGATGCTGTGGTAGGGGGAACACTCAATCCTGGGAGTGACTCTGGATTGTCTTCTCTGAACGCCCACGAGTCACCACCACTTGAGGTATAGCGTCAGCACCGATGTCCCTCCAGCATCAGTCACCTGCGTCAGTGCGATGAGCGTGCAGCTAGGCCAGAGGTCACAACGTGTCTGTGGCACATAAACCAACACAATGTCCTTGACATGCGCAAATCCCTTAGCTCAAGGAGTGTGTACGTGGGTTCTTATGTTCGCAAATGTTACAACCAGAGAGCAATCACGATGCATGCATTTTAAAACAAAACTTGAATAAACGATTGCAACAACCAAGAGAATCCATGTTGCCAATAGCAATAGTCACATCACACTCAAGGAAACAATAGCAAATGACCTAAAAGCAAAACCCTTATCGTGGTGACGGTTAGTCCTAGTTAAGAGAGACCTCAACTTCAATGGGATGGTGCCATTCAACATCAAGATGTAATGGTTGTTGGTGTATGGGCTTTGAGCTGTCATGTAGTCTTGTGTACAGAGAGCCTCCTAGCTTGTGCTGATGGCTCTCTAGTGGCTACCTTGCTCCCTCTGTGATACGTATGGTGCACCGTAGCAGCTCAATTCACACATGCATGTTTGGTAGAGTTTTCTCGGTGGTCGAGACCCGGGTACACGGTGGTTTGTGCCGGTACCTCGGGAGACCCCACACTGATTGGTCTAGTCTTTGTGACCCTCTGACCGACGTGTGTAGTCTGCATGTGGCTGAGACGCGGACACCCGGTTGCCTGTTTTGGTGTCTCGAGGGGCCTAAACTGGCCTAGCCTGGCTAGTCAGTGATGCATGTGTGTCACCGTAGAGTCTGGATACATTTGTGGTATATTGCATGTTTTCCAATCGGTCGAGACCCCGTGACCCGGTTGACTATTACGATGCATCGGGAGACCTCCATTGTTGTTTTCATGCTCCATGACATGCTATTTCTCGTTCGTACCTTTCAGTGCGACGAGAATGATAGGGCCCGGTGGGCTAGCCGTTAGTCCCCAATACAAAAGCCCTCAACAGGGTTCATTGTACTCTCTCCTTGATTCTTAATTCGTTCGTTCCAGACTTCACCAAATCTTGGCGCTGCATTTCTCCAGCTCACCATCAGAGTTCGTGTCTCTTCCAACATGGGCGTGCATGCCCTAGACTCGTTGTAGCATGGTATCGAAGCATAGGGGGGCCGTGTTAGCTGCGGAGAAGCAGAACAGGTCTGAAATGCAGCGGAGGTGCGCCACGTGGCGCCACAAAATCGGGACAGAGCTGACATGTCTGATACGGCAACGAGGATAGCCTTGATTTGAATTTTTAGGTTTACTAGATATTCGAAGACCGGTAGCATCACGGGTGGCAGCCTCTACTGCACAGCAACTGAGCAGCCACAAGTCAACGCCACGCGGAGTGTGTGCTCAACGTACATGCGGTGCAGCAGCAGCCATCAGCAAGCAGCGTGCAAGCATTGTGGTAACAGCGCATGCAAGTAGCATACAAGCAGGAAGTAGCGGCGGCAACGTACAAGTAGCTTGCTAGCGGCCTCCAAGCAGCGTGCCAGAGTAGCGTGGCAGCCGCGAGCGAATCTGCTTCGCATGTTTTGTAGCTGCGCTCCAGCAGCAAGCCACACCTAGCTGCAGAATCTGGGCGACACTTGCACAGATGGTTGTGCATAGCAAGCAGCGTGCAAGTTGCACGCAATAGCAAAAAGCAGCAGTCACAGCTGCAAGCGCTACACAGCAGCAGCAGCTTGCATTGCGCAATACGCAGCAGCAACAGCAGCAATCGCAGTGGCAGCGGCATTGCGCAGTGTGCATTGTGCAGAAGCAGTGGCATCAGCCGCTTTCATATAGCAGCCCGCAACCTCAGCAGCATGCGCGGTTACTAGCAGCAGCAGCAGCAGCGTTACGTAGCTTGCGTGCCCAGCAGCAGCAGCAACAACAGCATTTCGCAACCCACCACGCATCCAGCGTGCAACCCGCTGCTTTTAGCTGACAACAGCACCGGCAGCCGCCTTCGCCGCCGTCGCCGTCGCCCTTGCATTGCACAACTAGCGCTTCTATCGCCTCTTACTGTGGAAGCCACGCACGGCAATCAGCAGCGCAGCAGCGTGGCAGCAATAGCGAGGGTGCAGTTCGCGCAGCCCCTGCTGATGTCGGGCGTCGACGTCGCTTTGTCGGCAGCTCGCACCAACCCGGCCGGCGAAGTCCATCATGATTTTTGCGTGGGTGCGAAGACACCAATGCCGAGTCACATAATTTAGGGTTTGTTCTCTTGGAGTCGTACAAATTGTCGCGGTCGCGCACACCATGCGATGGCCTGACAAGTCGTCCGGTTCGCTCTAGGCTTAACAGACGGATGCGTGACTAAGGCAGTATAGAGGGAGTCCGACACTTCCAAGCCGAGCTGTCGTTGTCCACGATCGCGTAGACTTGCCCGGCTGGGCGGCAAAACGTGTCCACATGCGGTCCAAACGCATTGATGCCCGCGATCGCGTGCACCTACGACTCCAAGAGAAGACACCCTTAGTTATCAACCATGTGGCCCTAAAAAGGGCCACATGGTTGATAACTAAGAGTAGTGACTACCATTCCCGCTTTCAGTCACATTTTTAATCTATCCTATATTCACCGCACGTTTCCCTCCAATTCGCCATGTTCACTGAAATTCAACGATGTTCTTGCACACCTGCGGGTTTGATCCCGGGCACTTCGGTCTGGGTTAGTCCCTTGCCGTATCACCATGGGCTCGTGGTGCAGTGCTCGTTAAACGGTTCAAACAAAACCATTGCTAGGTCATGTTGGGTTCGCGTGGACGTTGCGTGATGGTGACAAGTTCTAAAAATAGAGTTCATGCACTTAGTGGGATCCATCGTTTATCACCAAGGACAACCCCAGATTCACGTCAAAACGCGGCTATTCAAACAGCGCTGCAGTTGCACCTTTTCATGCACGCACTCGTCCGTGACGTCGTTGACACAGTGGCTAGGCGTGCTAACAATCGCCTGTTATGCCAGCCAATACTCGACGGTCAGTTGAGCGGCCTAGCGTGGCTTCGCAAAAGTCATTCAGGCCATCCTACATGAATTTACAACATGATGCGGATGTCTCGAGATGCCTGGTACGCCATCATCGACATCGTCCGCCGTTACACCTCCATCCGTGACACACGTCTCTCCGTGGAAGAAAAGGTTTTCATTTGGCTAACGTGTATCACCCATGCCCTTTCCATACAGGACCTAATGGAGAGGTTTCAACGGGGACCTGCCACCATCTGCCGTGTTCTACGCGAGGTGGTCAATGCCATCAACGCTCTTGCATCATCAGTCATCAGTTTTCCACGAGATGCATCGCGTATCCATACACCATGGGCGGGAAGAGAGGACTACCTTCCATGGTTTAGTGACTCTGTGGGTGCTATCGATGGCACGCATGTATCAGGCATTATTCCTATACACCAACGTGGTGCTTATGTGAATAGGCACAGTCAAATCACACAGAACATACTTACTACTTGTACACTAGACATGCGTTTTTTTTTTTTGCACCTACAAGGTGGGAGGGTAGCGCTCATCATGCGAGGATGTTTTCAGACTCTCTCTCATGTGGATTCCAACTTCCTATGAACAAGTTCCTACAAGCTGATGCTGCCTTTCCCAAGGGGTGCGAGCATATGCCGCCATACCGCGACCGACGATACCACCTCAACGAGTTTGGACCGGGAGCCTCTCGACCGCAAGATGCTCATAAGTTGTTTAATCGATGACATGCCAGCATCCGATCAATGATAGAGAGGGCATTCGGGGTCCTCAAATCTCGATGTCATATTCTGCGCAAACTAGCAAATTAAGCCCTACCATTTCAGTCGCGACTTCTGCTGTCTTGTTTTGTTTTACACAATCTCATACACGATGTCGACTCCGATGCTCCCATTGATATCTCATCGTACGACCAAGGATGGGGGGACGATGATGAAAACAGACCGCGGGCAGTGATTGTAAGACAACACGGCAGCGCATCAATCCGTGCACGGAGATTACAAATTGCAACTAGGATGTGGGCATAGTATGAGCAACAGTTTGAGTTGCAGGATTGAATGCAAATAGAAGTTCCATGCATAATACAATGGTCAATTTCCAAACAAGGGCTAGTTAATAAGCATCATCCCCATCCTCGTCCAAGTCCTTTGCCTGCGCTCCAAGCACTTTATGCACAACTTGAAGGCCTTCACCTGTGTTCTTCGAGGCTGAACCATCCTGATTGCCACTGCCCGTGTCCTCTGCCACGTTGGACATAAACTTGGGGCGTGGGTTTAGCTTGGGTAGTGGTGGGCGCATGGGCTTGTCAACCATGACATAGGGTGGGTTGCTGGGGTTGCGGCCAAGATAGTGAGAAACGAATTCCATGCGCAGCTCACCGGAACTAAACACATAATCCGCACAAAAAGCATTGTCAATTTTCATGGCATCCAAGAAGAAGAGCATGTTATTCATGTGCATCATCTTGTCTCTATCCACGAGCTTGACAGCCATGTCATAGCTTGTCTACGGACCATCATAGGATATCACGCACACCTTAGACAAAGTGCGCTACATGTGGTCAACATGCTCTATCTAGCGGTCGAGAACCGGCTTTCGCTTCGCCGGCCAAGCAACAGCGTCCTCATCACCTGAAAGGTCGATGGGCTCCCCCACATCACCACATCCTACTCCCTCAATTCTTAGAACATGCTCCCCACATGCCTTATCTCTAGCAAAAAGCTGAGTGGCATCATCAAACCATGGCAATGACTTTCCTTCCAACTTACCCTATTCTGGATTATTACTTTGCATCTCTTCCCACTTCTCCGGAGACAACTCAATTTGCCATGACCTACGGTTCAATCCAATCCCACACTGACCTACAATGTCATAAGCTAGCTTCCAACGTGCACCAATGTTAGCTAGCTTGGACCGAACCTGAATCCTGGTGAGGTCCTCCATCATGCAGAACTCGCATGAGAGGTGGGGCGCAATGCAGTCGTGGAGCTTGGTCATCGACCCGCTGGTTCCATGGTACTCAGCCACATAAGCCAGGGCCACCTTCAGAAGCACGTAGTCCCTCTCAGCCTTCCAGAAAAATTTCCCAAGCTGACCGGCGATGGTGCGGTCAGACGTAAGAGCCTAATTGCCCGGCTTGATGGAGGGCGTCGACATGATTGGACCCATCACCATGTTCGGTATGCTCTTTGCACGCATGGCATTCTCGTTCCAGCCACGAAGCGGAGCGATGCTCGCGTCAGAGTAGCGTCGCGAACATGGCGCGAGTGCGGTGTGGTCGTCGTCCACTAGCGGTGCTTGGTTGTAGTCAACTTCACCACCAGGCGCCTCGTACGCTTTGTTGCGGTTCTGACGCATGCGTGCAAGGAAAGGAACGTCGTCGAAGGAGGAGCCTTGAGCCATAGAGGGAGACGGCGACAGCGTAGGCATGCTAGTGAAGCGACTGGCGGAGCTGGAGCTGGAGGGTTCTCACATGGTGTAGGACGGAGGCATTGAGAACTTGGGAGTTGTAAGAAGTGCACTGGCCTTTGTGCATGGCGATCACAAAGCTGGCGACGTGGTGATGCGGTTCAGACAGGGATGCGGATCGGTTCAAATGTTGTCATTTGGAAACTCAAAGTACAACTTTTAACGAAATCTAGATCCACCAATCGCTACCAGTAGATTAATTAAACGTCAATTTCGTACATACTTTCAACTTCACTAGAATTCAGTCACATACTCCCGAGTTCACTACTCTTTCAGTGACTTTTTCTCCAGTGAAATCAGCAAAGATGGGGTCTGCAATTTGACTCCACTGAAAGATGAAGGTTTCATCGAATGCCAAAAGTCAGCAAGAAGTTATCAAACATCGTCACATATTCTCGTGGGATCGCAACATTCCTTGTCATGTCACTACCATCCATGTCAGCTCGCCACGCATATGTGGCACGCACGAAAGGTCGTCTAATACTCAATTCAGCGACTGCGGAACCCAGCACAACTCGATTGTGCGTGTGGTGTCCTCTTTGGACGGCACCGGCCATATTCGATCCTGTTGTCTTACCCAACAAAAAATCAAAACAACCCTAGGGGTCCAATTGCCCCGGGGCATTCTTGGAAACTTTCCATATAAGAACAAATTTTCAATAATTTTCTTCTTCTTTTCTCGAACAAAACAAAAAGGGGGAGTATGGCCTTCCTTCCTGTCCTTGATTTGATCTGTTTTTCTTCTACCCTTGTTTTTACTCAAGCACATCTCACGTGCATAACGCCTGTAGTTTCCGGGTTGACCAAAACCTCGCCTCTTGTCCATTGTTCTCCTCAGCAATCAGAGACTGAGCTAACATCTCTCACCCTTCCACACTCTTCTCCTCACTTTCTTCACCACCTAAAGACTACACTAGCTCCTCTCCAACTCGGTAGATCATCCGGTAGATAACTCATCTCACTCCCACCTCTCACTTACACTGTAATCCTCTGACATGCTCAGGCCGCTGCCGTGACCACCTCCACGTGGTCTCCCCGGCTAGGTGCTCCTGTGGTCGGTTTCTACACCACCAGGAGGCAATCTCTCCTAGGCTCATTCTCCTCGCCAGTTGTCCATGGACACAATGATCCTACAACCGGCACCGTCACCTCATGGCGCAACGGAGCACTCACTCCTTTGGTCGGTTTCTACACTACCATGAGAGAGTGTTCCCTTCGCCCCGCTATGTCACTAGCCTGTCGGCACACTAATCCAACATCTGGCACCACCCTCTCTAGGTACCCCATCAAGCTTCCTTTTTGGGTGCCTCCTACTCCAACTAGAGTCGGCTCTCTACATGTCTCCACGTGTCATCAACTTGACGGCTTGGCGCCCAGACCACCTCCACTCTCTGGTCAGCCTTCTCCGTGGTCCTTTTCGTCACAACCAAGGTAGGACGTTCTTCACGCTCTTTTGCATCCTCCTATGCCTTCACGGTTGATGTGTGGCCTCCAACACCATATTTTTGTGATGCTGCTCTCGAGTCGCTACTATGGTTGGTCTCTCCACCGTCGGGACACAACGTTCTCCATCCCCACCACCATGACCCTATGAGGATAGGTCATCTTCTCTCACGACATGATCCAGCTCTTTTTGGGTTTTTCTGCCACTTCTATGGCAATGGGTGCCGCCGTTGGCGCCAGTGTCACCTACGCCCCAGTGCGTGGCATCCACCCTGACGCAAGCCTCGTGAGATCCCTCACACTCCACAAGAGACAAACCTACCTCATTCATCTGTTTCTCATACCTCAACTCTAGTGGTCCTATACACCGAGCTCTAGAGTCTGTGGCACGTGATGTAAAAGGTCAGGGACCACCTCTTCTCTTATCAGGTTGATTTCTCCTGTTCCCCGTTGTCCTCATCTTCCTCATCTTCTTCTGAGGGACCTTCTCTAGCTGCACTGGACCTTTCGTCTCAGTTCGTGGCCATTCTCTCCATCCTGCACTCCACCGGTGTCATGCCCCCTCCCAATCAACCTCCTGCTTGACAACTTCATCGTCGTCCAGCGCATGATGATCGACTCGTCTGTGACACGTATTTATCTCCATTAGTATCTGCCATTGCAATGGCTGAGCGAGGGTGCGTGCATCTGTCCAGTTCAACATCGATTGCGCCAGTGAGAATCGAGGATGGAGCAGGAGCACCTAGTACATCTGTTTCAGCAGGTCCATTTGTAGTAGAAGCATCAGACACACCCACACAGTCTACATCTACACTTCCCACATCATCTACAATACCTGTTGTATGAGCTGGTACAATTGAGCTTGCTACACAAGCTGCTCCTCCTGTTGCATCGCTGGTAGCAAGATCCTCTACAACATCTACAGCTTTAGTAGTAGTAGAAGCATCTAACACATCCAAATTGTCTACATCCACGCTTTCCACATCATGGATAGTATCAGCTTCATCAGCTGGTGTAGTTGCACTTGCTACACCAGCTAGTCCACCTGTTACAGCACCAGAAGCAACGTCCATTACAGTGTCTACATCTCTAGTATGATCAGCAGCATCAATCCTCTCTACAGCACCTACTGTATGTATAACATCAGTTGCATCAGTTGTGCCAGCTACACTAGCAGTGCCAGTTGCTTTGTCAGTTTCATCTGCTTCTTCACCAATAGTCACAGCATCGCGGTCATATGCTGCATCCACAACTTCATTGACATCAGCCTCTCCTATGGCACTTGCTTTGCTTATAGCAAGATTTGCATCAGTTGAGACAGTTGCTGTGTGAGTGGGTGCTCTCAGGAGATTTAGCCTTCGTGTGTGGAGAGCATAGTCGCAGCGAAAAGATAGACTTGGAGATTTCTGGAAACCAGAGCTGGAAAATACAGGTTAATGAGATTGAACTGAGTACAGGGTATTTATACTGTCCGGCTGGCTAGCCCAGGCCTCAGCCTACTGCTTCCCTAGCTTGCTACGACAAGCTACTTGCACCTGAACTCGGTGCTCTGCTTGCACCTGAACCTGGTGCTCTACTTGCACCTAATGTCTAGTGCGAGAAGTCCCCGACCGTCGATCGTCGAGATCGACGGTCCTTGTGTCTCTCGGCGAGCCGCCACATTGGTCGCGTATGTCTCGTGGCGGTGGGTGCGGTCGCCGTGTTGCGCACGCCACCGAGAGTGTTGCGACCGTCGCGCGGTCGCAGCTACCGTATTTACTGTCGCCGTTGACCGCGCCCGGTGTCGGGGCTGTCCGCCGAAACAGCCCCTCGGCGGGTGGCGTCACCATCACGCCACTCGCCGAGAGGGCGATACGCAACTGCGCGTTGCGTGTTCGGAACACGCTCGCGAGGTTGCGAGCGAAGCCCCCCCCAGCGACGACGTGATCCTCACGTCGTCGCTCGCTCGCTCGCTCCTCCTCCCCTCGCATCCGCGAGCCGTTGGGGTCGAGCCGGACCTCCGGACGTATTTCCGATAAACGGAAAATACCCCGAGTGCACCCCAAACCCAGGTGAGACCCCGAGTATGCCAGAAAAAGAGGGGCACTTTGTTACATTCCCCCCCCCCCCGTCGGAGGCGCGACGTCCCGGCGCGCCTGAGGTACTCCTGGAGAACAGTGTTGGTACCCCCGACATGGAAGTTTGCCTCTGGTTCCCAAGAGTTGTGCTCCGCCGGGTACCCCTTCCACTGCACCAGAAACTCGCGCCGTCGTCCCCTCTGGCGGTCCGCCAGAATCTTCTCCACCTCAAACTCCTCACTTCCTTCAACCTGAACAGTAGGAGGTGGAGCTGTCCCGCGACCCTGGAAGTTGGTGTTGGGGTCGCGATAGGCACGAAGCAGGGAGATGTGGAATACCGGATGAATGGTGTAGTGAGCTGGCAGCTCCAGCTTGTATGAAACGGCCGACTGCTTCTCTAGAATGCGGAACGGACTCACCCATCGTGGCTTGAGTTTGGGACTCCCAATTCCCATCAGTTGCAGGTTAGCAGAGTTCAGCATCACTTGATCTCCCACTTGGAATTCCTCCACAGAGCGATGCTTATCAGCCTGCTGCTTCTGCTGCTTTTGTGCCTTCAACAGCCGTTGCCGCACCACGTCCCAAGTGGTGGCAAACCCTTCAGCAATCTGCTGCACAGCCGGAAGAGATGTTGCCGTAGCAAGGGCGGCTGGGCTTAGTGGCTGGTGGCCATAGACCACCTCAAACGGTGACTTTCCTGTTGATGCTGACACCGCTGAGTTGTAGGCAAATTCTGCCACTCCGAGCTTCTCCTCCCAACCCTCTCCATCCGGTGGGACCATGCTCCACAACAGCTGCTCCAAAGTCTGGTTCGTGCGCTTTGTCTGTCCATCGCTCTGTGGGTGATATGCCGTGGTCAGCTGCACTCGTGTGCCCAGCTTCTCCATGAGATCTCTCCAAAATCGCGAAGTGAAGCGTGGATCGCGATCTTAGACCACCGACTGCGGCACTCCATGCAGCTTGATGACATGACTGAAGAGGAGTTGAGATGTCCCGGCAACTGTGATGCTCTCAGGACATGCGATGAAGTGTGCCATCTTGGAGAACCGGTCCACCACCACCAACACCGTATTGTTGCCCTGCTGCGTCACAGGCAACCCGCCGATGAAGTCGAGCGAGATGTCCGTCCATGGCCTCTCAGGTGCAGGCAATGGTTGCAGCTCCCCTGGTGGCTTGGTCCTCTGTGCCTTGATGCGTTGGCACACATCGCAGCTGCTCACAAACCTCTTACAATCAGTCGCCATTGACGACCACCAATATTGGCGTGCCAAGGCTTTGAGCGTCTTGTCAAAGCTGAAGTGACCCGAGTAGTGGGTGTCATGCGCCTCCTCCAGCAACAACCGCTTCAATGGCGCATAATCCGGCACGACAATCCTTCGCTCCTGACCCCTTCGCCAATACACTCCATCCCACGTGGCGTCTTTCAGCGCACGACCCGTGAACTCACTGTCCACGCCATAGCCGTGCTTGAACAGGTTATGCATGACTGGAGATCCCATCAGCACTGAGATGGCATTGAGGCTCAAGTCCGGCCTCCGCGACAGAGGATCTGCCGGGTTCACCTTCCCAGGCTTGTACTGGATCTCGTAGTCAAAACTCCCCTCAAGAAA
>SZWC01015818.1:12581-23654 GCA_023375785.1 Penium margaritaceum | reverse complement strand
GGCTGCGTCTTCAGGTACTTCAGGGCGTAATGGTCCGTGAAGACCACGCAGCGCCGCGACTCGAGGTAGCACCTCCAGTGCTTGAACGCATGGATCACCGCCAGCATCTCCTTTTCATGGATTGCGTAGTTCAGCTCCGCACCTCGCAATTTGCGAGACGCGTACGCAATCGGCTGCGGCCCTTTCCCATGATCCTGCATCAGCACCGCCCCAATGGCATAGTCGCTTGCGTCCGTCGCCATGACGTACTCCTTGGATGAATCTGGATGCACCAGGACCGGAGCATCACACATTGTAGTCTTGAGCTCATCGAAGCTCTTCTGCTCCTGATCGCCCCATTCCCACTGGTGATCCTTCCTCAACAGCTGAGTCAGCGGTGCACCCTTTTCTGCGTACCCCCGGATGAATTTCCGGAAGTAGTTGATAAACCCCAGGAACACCTGGATGTCACGCACGCACGTTGGTGTCGGCCCCTGCTTCACTGCTTCCACCTTTTTTGGGTCCATGCGGAGACCCTTGCCGCTGACGATGTGACCAAGGAACTCCACCTCCCTTTTCTCAAACTCACACTTGGAGAGCTTGGCAAATAACTTCTCTCTCCGAAGAATTTCCAACACCTGCCAAAGATGTTGCTGATGCTCTTCCAGAGTTCGTGAGTAGATTAGGATGTCGTCGAGGAACACCACCACGAACTGGTCCAGGTGAGGGTGGAAGATCCTGTTCATGAGGCTCATGAACGTTGCAGGAGCGTTGGTCAACCCAAACGGCATCACGAGGTACTCAAAATGACCGTACCGCGTCCGAAACGCCGTTTTCTCCACATCCTGCTCCGCAATCCGGATCTGATGGTACCCCGAGCGCAAGNAGTGCGCGATAGTCCACGCACATCCGCAGCTCCCCTGTCTTTTTCTTCACAAAGAGGACCGGTGCAGCGTAAGGTGACACCGACGGTCTGATGAACCCCTGCTCCGTCAGCTCCTCCAACTGCTTCTTCAGCTCACCTAGCTCATTATCGCTCATGCGATAAGCAGCTCGTACCGTTGGAGTTGCTCCCGGAACCAGATCAATTTTGTGGTCGATGTCCCGCTTCGGTGGTAAACCTTTTGGCAGCTCAGCAGGAATCACGTCACCGTAGCTGTCCAACACTCCCTTGACGCCTTCCGACAGCTCTACTACAGGTGCTATCTGCTGCTCTCCCTCCGCTTGCTTTGTCTCCGCTGCCAACACTTCCACCTCTTCAGTCGCTGCCTTTGGCCGCATCCACACAAGGTACACTTGATCCCCCTTGCGCTGACAGCGCTTCAGCTGCACGTAACTCAACTGCGGCACCTTGCCTGCCTTAGAGTCCTTGTCCTCTGCCCACAACGACAAAAACATTTGCTCTCCGCATTCCTTCACTTTCACCTGGCTGCGCACCCAATCCACAGCAGGATTCCACCGGTGCAGCCAGTCACGCCCCAAAATGGCGTCGTAGGTGTCCATCGGGCACGTGCGAAAGTTCACATCGCACGACAGCTTGCCCAGACGGATCCTTAGAGGCTTCAGAGGCAGTCCGCACTCCACCTCCCCTTGCACCAACTTGGCCGTAGTTGGCTTCCCGGGTAGCCGTGCAAGCCCCAACCTCTTTGCAAGCTCGTCGCTGAAAAATGAGTGCGACGCGCCGCAATCCAGTAACGCTTTAATCTGCCGGCGAGTCTGGCGCCCCTCGCCGTCCGCAGAACCAGCCGATAAAATTTCGGCTTTCAGGAGGATCCCCGGAACGCTCTCGCTTCCTTCGCTCCGCAGCAATACACTTGGTAGCTCCCTAGTTGTCGAAGGACTTTCGGGGCTGGTGTTTGCTGATGCGGACGAAGCTTTCCCAGCAGATGGCCGCCCGCCACTCACTGCTGGTTGCCGTTTCCCTGCTGCTTCTTCTTGCAGTCCTTCTTGTGGTGCCCAGGCTTCCCGCAAATCCAGCAGTTCCCACCACGCGGTTTGCTCTGCTGCTGGCCTCCTTGCACTGCGTCGATCTCCATGGGGTCAGCTTGTTGGTGCTGTGCTCGACGCTGAAAATTCTCTTGCTTCTCACGGAAACCCCCTCGATGGTAGCGTAGCGCGTCAACGCGCTCAGCAGTTGCTACCATTGCCTGGAACTCCGTGATTCCGCTGAGTGCCAGCGTGCGCTGAATTTCTGCCTTCAAACCGTCATGGTACTTGTCTGCCATCTCCGGCTCGCTCATGTCGTCGATCTCCGAGCACAACGCCAAGAAACGGCGTGTGTACTCCTGCACCAAGCCGATCTGCTTCAGCTGCTTCAGCTTGTTGCGCGCGACCATGGAGGCGTTCACGAGATCAAATCGATCTCTGATGGCTTGCTCGAACTGCTCCCATGTCGTCGGCACGCGAGCTTCAGCTTGCCCCGCGCCTGGCTGCCACAACACGGCATGTTGCACAGCTGCGTTCCCACCTCCACCTCGAGTGGCCAGCATATTCAGCTGCCTCCACCACTCCAATGCTGCTCCGCGTAGCTGTGTCACCGCGAATGACACTCGCACAGCATCGTCCTCTGGAGGGTGACCCAAAGCCCCAAAGTAGCTGTTCATTGCGAACAACCAGGTCCGAACGCTCGCTCCCTTGACAGAGGGATTGAACGCTTCCGGAGCCTTTGGCTTTGGTCTTGGCGGACTCCTTGACCGGGCCGCCCCAACCTGTCCAGCGCCAGTCCCGTCCCGTAGGTCAGCCATCTGCCGATTGAGCCGCTCATTCTCCAGCTTGAGGGCTCCCAGCTGCTTTACAATCTGCTGTAGGGCCTGTTCCATGGCTCTAGATAAATTTTAGCCACTGGAGATCCTTTGAAAAAATTTGGCAGCGTTTCGGCAGCAATCAAAAAATTTTCCGGCAGCAATTCGGCAGTCCAGGACAAAAATCTGAGGTCTTCGAAGTGCGTGGGAGTCACCCGTCGTCTCCCGCGCGTGCACGGTAGGCCGTGTGGACGCTCTGGAAATATAGAAAATTTTCCAGAGGTTGGCTCGTGCGTTGGCTTCGAAGTCTGGTCCAACAATCTCCCTCTCGATCAGCCTCGACGTTGTCCGGCGTAGTCCGTGCCTTCGCTCCTTGAAGTTTCGTGAGCTCCGGCAGCGCTTCCGCCCAACGCGTGGCTCTGGCTCTGATACCAGATGTGAGAGTGGGTGCTCTCTGGAGATTTAGCCTTCGTGTGTGGAGAGCATAGTCGCAGCGGAAAGATAGACTTGGAGATTTCTGGAAACCAGAGCTGGAAAATACAGGTTAATGAGATTGAACTGAGTACAGGGTCTTTATACTGTCCGGCTGGCTAGCCCAGGCCTCAGCCTACTGCTTCCCTAGCTTGCTACGACAAGCTACTTGCACCTGAACTTGGTGCTCTGCTTGCACCTGAACCTGGTGCTCTACTTGCACCTAATGTCTAGTGCGAGAAGTCCCCGACCGTCGAACGTCGAGATCGACGGTCCTTGTGTCTCTCGGCGAGCCGCCGCGTTGGTCGCGTATGTCTCGTGGCGGTGGGTGCGGTCGCCGTGTTGCGCACGCCACCGAGAGTGCTGCGACCGTCGCGCGGTCGCAGCTACCGTATTTACTGTTGCCGTTGACCGCGCCCAGTGTCGGGGCTGTCCGCCGAAACAGCCCCTCGGCGGGTGGCGTCACCATCACGCCACTCGCCGAGAGGGCGATACGCAAGTACGCGTTGCGTGTTCGGAACACGCTCGCGATGTTGCGAGCGAAGCCCCCCCCCCAGCGACGACGTGATCCTCACGTCGTTGCTCGCTCGCTCGCTCCTCCTCCCCTCGCATCCGCGAGCCGTTGGGGTCGAGCCGGACCTCCGGACGTGTTTCCGATAAACGGAAAATACCCCAAGTGCACCCCAAACCCAGGTGAGACCCCGAGTATGCCAGAAAAAGAGGGGCACTTTGTTACAGTTGCAACAGCAGCACCACCTATTCCATCTCCTTCTTCACCAGTAATTGTAGCATCGGCGTCATTTATTGCATCCATAGCTTCATCGGCATCAGCCTCTCTTGAAACACCTACTTCTCTTATAGCACCAGCTACATCAGCTGTGACAGCTGCTCCAACGATACAAGATGCTCCATCCTCCACTATATTTATGTCCTCAGATTCCTCTCCAGTGTCAGCTTCTTCCTCTACGTTGCCTTGACCAGTTGCATCAACACCTCATTCCACATTAGGTACTTCAGTAGCATAAGTGACAACTGCATCTGTTGCACCCTTGGTAGTGACAACACAAGTTGTATCTAGCGCCTCGTTAATGCCTTCATCTTCCACACCAGATCTACTCCTTGAATTGGCTGCACGGACCTCATCATCATCATCACATGGACCAGCTTTATCGCTGGGTTGGATGTCTTCATCAGGATCCTATGCATGGACACTGTCGGTGCCGTGAAGATCATCATCCACTCCAGATGCTGCATCAGCTCTATCTTGTGCATCAGTGATAGCACCTACATCTTCCGTAACATCACCCTCTTGGACATCAGTTGTATCAACATCGTCTTCAGCACACACAACCTCAATTGCATCTGCTATATGAGTAGCACTACCTGCATCAACAGCACTGACTACATCAGCAGTACTACCTACACTAGTTGCATCACCCGCATGGAATACATCGCCACCATCTCTAGCATCGGTTGTGTCGGTAGTACCAGCTCCACCATCATCATCAGTTGCATCGCAAGCATGAGCCACATCAGCAGCCTGAAGTGCATTGACCGCATCAATTATGTCTGATGTTCCCTTAGTTGTCTAAGATCGTGTAATGGCTGATGGAGACACCATTCTTACGTCTGAGGTCATGGGGGAAGCGCTGGAGTCTTGCCCATCTATGGTATTGAATGCCGGGTCAATTCCCTACACTAGGTCGCTAGCACCTAGTCATTCTTGTTCAAGATGTCAAGCTTAGGAGGATGAGATTCACTCCCACATCAATGCACAGGAGACTTACGTTGCTACCATTTGAGGGTTAATGTCCATAAACATCCCTCCACCAGAGGATGCACCAGGTTACATCTTGACTTGGGACATGGGGAGGAGCGATGGCATACAAACGTCTAGACAGTGTGAACTGAGGGATGCAGAGGAGTGGTTGTGTGCAATATAGGATGCGTGGGCCGAGATGCTCGCTGACACAGCCCAAATGGTTCTGAGTCTAGTACCATTGCACCCGCAGTCAGCGCCTCACAGGATAGGGATCCTGATGTGGTGAGCAGTGACAACACCTTGGACAGCCTTGGGACGTCTTTCAGCTCACCCCCATCCTTCTCCTCTACACCTGGACCACCCCTCTTCACCTCCGATTCTTGCATGCCTCCTACCTCCGAGGTTGTCCCGCATCCACGTCCTTTTGATCATGCTTTGCCCCTATCCTTGGACATTTTGAGACATGTTGCTTCAGGATACACGCGATCTGCATCCACTCAACTTTGAGCAATAGAGATGGATATGGTTGTACTCCGTAGTGTGTCGACTCATTTTCCACAACTTCCAGTGAGGGATGGCGGTGCTTGAGGATGTAGAGTTTTGAACTTTGTATAGTTACTAAGGAGGATCATGTGAATCTGTGTCTTTGTGCCACTTGTCTCCAGGATGAGTTGGTCATAGTGTAGGGATACCTGCGCTTGTTAGAGTGTGCAATCTTTACACTGCTTACCGTGACGAGCTCCACACACACAGACCCGGCCTCATCCTCACCGTCCGTCCCAAGAGCACTCACTACCATTCTCTCCTCACACATAGCACCAAAGTCTACTGATTGGTACTTCTGGCAGGCCCCACATGTGAGGGCTAGAACCTCTCCCTCCTCTCTTGAACATCAAGCATTCGGTAGCGTCTTCTCCATCCCTAAACCCTCTCAGTCTGATCAGAGTGAAGCCTTAGACCCTGCCAGCTGGGATCTCTGGCAGCCCCCAGGAGTGTGAGGTGAGACTGACTTGCCCTTCTCACACCGCTTTGGAGCTAGTGAGTGATGGGTGTTGGACAGTGTTTGAGTGGAGTGTGTACATGGTAGCTATTTCAGCCTTATCCTCCTTTCCTTGTTGACGCTTTCACATCCAGAGTCACTCTCAGTCTAGCCATTGCGTAATTTTTCTCCCAGGATCGTTTGAGCCAGGGGGGACTTCTGTTCTCTACAACTGATGGTTTTATAGCGTACTTCATGCAGGGGGAGCATACTTATTTGGGCACACCGGTGTCTGGTTTCATGTTCCCAGGATTCACTTATAAAGGGAGGGTGTATTCATCTTCTCAGCTGGTACCCTTGTTGACAGCTCTTACAGCCCTGGGGGAGTGTTGGTATATGGGCTTTGAGCTGTCATGTGGTCATGTGTAGAAAGAGCCTCCTAGCTTGTGATGATGGTTCTCTATTGGCTACCTTACTCCCTCATGATACGACAGGGCATTAAGAACAGCAAAAATTTGAAGTCTGAAGGAAAAAATTAAGGAGAACAGCACTGGTGCAAGCCATGGTTACTCACCTAGAGAGATACACTCGAGGAAGAGTGTATTTGCCTAAGGAAAATGTTCGACTTCACAGAGAAAGTCAATTTTTGCCAACGTGTTCGACATTTGCAAATGGAGTTTTTCTAGTAAAATGAGAATAACACCGTCTACAAAATCATGTACACACTATCAAAAACTCGTCCATCAAGGGGTTTGTGACTGTTTAAGTGGAGAAAGTTTGGGAGGGGTTTAGGTCGGGGGTCTAAGAATCATCCATGCAATAAAAGGTAACCTGCCGAGCCGCGCTGCTGTGAGGCCCAGCAGGAGCCCACTTATGAATAAACCTTAAGACCCCGAGTACAACTAGGAGGGGTCTGAATCAGGTTTGCATGTTCACAGAATAGTTTGGACTAAAATGAACACAGTTACTTTCTCTTTGATATTGGCACCTGCCAAAATCAAGGACGAGGTCATAACATTGGGAAATCAGTGTAATCGATGTCAGATGGCAACCATCACACTTTTCCCCAAAGGCAACGGCGTCACATTGGCAAGGCTGATGCCAAACATTCCTAACTATGTCCACAATTTTGGCAAGTGCCAAAATCAAGGATGACGTCGGCACAACATTTTTGAAGAGGCCATTTTGACCGATACACTCGAGCCGGATTGCATTTTTTAACATGATTAACCACAAATGACCGGCTTCATATCCCTAACGGGTATCACAATGTATGCCTCAAGTACAAGGCCCTTTGAAAAGTGCAACAACATACAGACATCAACATGTTGGTCGTATGACGAATGTAAACAGGGCCACGTATGTAGCAACCAGGTGTGGAAGAAAAAACAGACAAGTTCTTCAAAAGTGGTAAAACAAAAAATGTGCCATTATCAAATCGAAAACTATCGCCACACAAATACTTTTGTGACCTATGAATCACAGGTGGCGCCAAGGCATGTAAGCGCTATTGAGGCAAAAGGCAGGACTATGCCTCAAAGTGAGCATGCAAAAGGATGTGGTAGTGAGAAATTCATACATGCATGACTTCAATGGGCAAGTTAGACAAAACAACCATGGGAAGGACCTAGCATTGGTAAGAGATGAGCAGAAAGTTAGCTTATTTAACACTGGTAGTTACTTTAATTGTTGTCATCAGTTAGGAGAAAGGTGTACTTCAATCTTGCATGATTAAAAAGAACAAAGATTTTCCAGCCAACCCATGTAACAAAGAAGACATTTTTTTACATCGTCTAAAACTATCATAATTTAGAGGATGCTTAAAGTAATACTTGCCCACAAATTCTAAAAATTTATGATAATGGTTTCATTTTCAAGGGGTCGTTCATCTCTGTTTTAGCCACTTGTGAGGGATAAGATGATAAAAAAAATGGTTGACAGGCTAGTAAACTGACTTTGTTTATCATCCCGAGAGTTATCCAACCATCTTTCTATCTAATCACTTTGAGATTTGGATAATGGATTTTTATTATTTCTTAATTTCTTTCCTTGAACTTTGTAGAAACTTCTGCAATATGCATAAGTCTAATGTATACATCTATTTGATTTTTGGCAATCTAAGTGCGTAGTCTCCACTTTGTCGTTGTTGCACCAGCTTGTAGTGACCTTGTTAATCATTGTCATCACATCATTGAACGAGCCCAAAATTATTGTGTTGAAGTTTTAATTCATGTAGAGTTGGTAGTCACTCCTTGAAGTACATTGCCATCACATGGCCGTTGCTGCACACGATCATATAAATTTGTTCTTCTTAGCAAAGGAGACAAACATCCTCATAATAGGGCTTTCTAAAACCTCAAACTGACTAGTCATTCTTGCCCAAAATCCCTCCCATTTGGTCAAAACTTTGCCCTCACTCCCGCCATTGCCGTCATTCCCATCCTTTCTCTAGTCTCTATCCACACCCATGCTCTCAATCCCACATGTGATCACACCTTCGACTTGGATACCTCCCTCGTACTCATGCTCTCAATCATACTCCTCCCTTGTCTCAATGGCTCCCTTGTTCAAACACCAGCAGAACAATGTGTTTCAACCAGCATCATACGTTTGAAGCATCCTTGAGGTTTTCATGCACTTATCCATATAATGAGTGAGTTTTCATGGAATATTCGACAAACGTTTTAGGGATGTCACCAAAAAGAGAAGCTTTCTAGGATCTCATATCTGGCTACCTTCTTTTTCATAAGTAATTAAAAGGGTGAAGCTAGAGGTAAGTTTCATTGAGGCCGTTGTACACACTTTCTTTTCAGTGTGTCCACTGAGTGTGCTCTCATCAAAGGGAGTTCCTTGCACTGGTCCCTTCACTCCTTTCATTGTGCAGCACATGAATGTGTTTTTTTCTTATATGGCTGCCAATGTCTCTTCTAAGAAGGGACCTGAGTGCGTGGGGTTTATGTCTGTGGCCAGTGCACAGAATTGCCACACAAAAGTACATTAAGAGCGTACTCAGTGTGTTGATTTGTCTCATATGTCCTAGCATATCTTGCCTTTTTCCCTAGACGGCAAAATGCTTCTCTTCTTAAGAGGGATGTCAGTGCGTGGGGCTGGTATTATGGGAAGTACGCTCTGTCAGCATAGAAAAGTATGCTACGAGCGTATTGTGTGTGAATTTGTCTAGTCTATCCTAGCAAAATTTGTTTTTTTGTCTCGTATGGCAAAAACGATCACTCCTTGAAAGGTACCTAAGTGCATGGAGCCAATGTATGTGGCGACTGCGCATGGCCACCAAACAAAAGTACACAAACAGCACACTCCATGCGCTAGTTTACATTGTGTGTCTAAGTCTAGATTGATTTTTGTCCTACATGGAAAAAACAATAACTTCCTATCAATGTGTTGTGCTTTTGTAATGCGCGAAAACTTCAAGTTAACTTTCATCTCCATATTTCTTATTACGTTATGTGTTACTATGTATGTTAAGCGCCACTCCAAGTGTCATATCCATGAAAATGACATAGAGCATTATACTACGAGTATATAGTCAAAATTGGTGCATAGTGAACGTCATTTCTACATATTGTTTAGCATCTCAGTAGTAGAATTCTTCTCTAGAAGTAGACATATACAAGCTCTTATTCCATGTTGCACAATCAAAACAGTACTAGAATTTCCATTGCTCACTTTTGCTAACTGCTTTTTTTCTTCCACATTGCATCAATTTGCAAACTTGACAACATTCTACTTAATGAGGATCGTTTACGATGAATCTAACCAATTTTATTCCACCTTTTTTGTCACTTGAGTCCCCACAAGGTGTTATAGAGAAACCCCCCAGTGTACAAGGGTAGTACATGTGATGAGCGCACTCCAAATGAATGGTGAAGTGTGTATGGTTGCCTTCGGGAGCCACTACAAATTCAGTTTTGCAAATGTATGACAAACGCTTCCATTTGCCACTCTGACTCTTGTTATGTTTTGAGAAATGAAACAACCATTATTGTATTGCCTTGTAGTTCCAGAATGATGAATCGCTTAGCCACCACAGTTTACTGATGCAGCAAAGGAAAAATGCGAATGTGTTTTCTTTTTCTTTTTGAGCATGGCTGACGCTTTTTAGGATATCAAATACGTAAGATAGAAAGGGATAGATAGGTGGATACCCATTTCAAACATAAAAATAAGGAAGTTTTGGGTTATTGCGAAGAAAAGTACTGGTTTGCAGCGAGACGATACCACAAAAAGAAACATTTTGTTATATCTGGACTGAATAAAACAAGCTCACAATGTGTGTCAAACCATAGGTTCTCTACTCTAGTCCCCATAAATCACCCTGCTTTTTAACCATTGATATCATTGACAATGAACAATGTGCATCTTATAGAATGTTTTTTCCCACTGTTTCTTAACTAAATATGGACAGTACCCTTCCAAAAGGGTGTCCATACAAATAGGACACTCAACCATGCAAACTAGCAAGCTTTGATATGGACACGGCTAGGTGTAGTTTTCTCGTATGACTTTGAATTGCACGAGGGTTGTCCATTCCTACTAGGTTGGCATGCGAATCTGTGACCACAACTTCGTGTTATAGTAAACCTGCGACACGAAGTTGCCTCTCCATGTTTAGATAAACTTTTTGTCGCATTTAAAGATAAACATATTATAAGAATAGATATAATCAGCCTTTCCAACATGGAAAGTATTCGTAGAGAGAAATGTACACCATTGATTGCACTAGGGGGGTAAGAGAGAACGGTGACGGCTTGACTACCGACAAAAATCCATTTGGACGTCGTTTTGTCGATTTCAACAATGAACTGGTGTTCGTCATTGCTGCCCATCATCAATATGTCATCAAGCGCTACAAGAAACTTTGTGACCAGGTCGGCTTAATGTAAAATGTGTAAACCATAGAAAGAACACTCAATAAAACGCATTTGGACAGTAATAGGTTACAAATGAAATTGGACTAATTGCACAGAAGAAAACTAAAAAATCATAACAAAGCCTAAAATGACACAAATTTAGAATCTAGGAGTTTTCATTATCCATAAATGTCACGTTGAAGTGGTAGAGAAAGAGGGGAAGAAAGAGGTAGCGAGAGAGAGAGAGAGAGAGAAAGAGAGAGAGAGAGAGAG
>SZWC01015817.1:56101-67743 GCA_023375785.1 Penium margaritaceum | reverse complement strand
ACGGCGACGGCGACGGCGACGGCGACGGCGACGGCGACGGCGACGGCGATGGCGACGGCGACGGCGACGGCGACGGCGACGGCGACGGCGACGGCGACGGCGACGGCGACGGCGACGGCGACGGCGATGGCGACGGCGACGGCGACGGCGACGGCGACGGTGACGGTGACGGTGACGGTGACGGTGACGGTGACAGTGATGGTGACGGTGACGGTGACAGTGACGATGACGATGACGATGACGATGACGATGACGATGACAATGACAATGACGATGACGATGACAATGACGATGACAATGACGATGAAGATGATGACAATGATGACGACAACGACGACGACGACGACGACGACGACGACGACGACAACAACAACGACAACATCGACGACGACGATGACGATGACGACTGCAGCGGTGGCGGCGACAGCGGCGGCAGTGGCCGCGATGATAATGACCAACACCACCATGATGGTGACAATGACGATGACAACAGCAACAGCTGCAGTGATGGTAACAGCAAGAAACGGTCAAGTCAACCAGCACAACGAAGCAACAGGAACAGTGAAACAAACCTCTCTTGCAGCAGACACAAGAGCCACATCGTCAAGCGCACCAGCAACTGGTGACACCCAGTGTTGGCAGAAGGCACGCCCTGATTCTTCATCAGACGGTTAAGGCGTCTAAATAAGGCAAATCGCCTTATCTGGACAAATTGAATGCCTTTTTTGGTGGCTTTCTTCGCTTAGCGCCTCTTCCTTGCAGGTGTCTGGCGGCAGTGCGTGGTCGTCCGCCGCTCTTGCGTGGCCCACGGCCGGCCGGATCTGGAGCTTCGCCATGATTTGCAGCAGCGTCCACCAGCTCCGTGGCTCCAGGGCCCGGTTTCCCTCTCTGGCCTCTGCTACGTGGAGCCGGTGGACGCCTGTGTGTAGCAGTCCTGGCCACTCGGCCTTGCCCGGTAACCCTGTTTTCTCATTTCTGTGGATGTGGATTGTACCATATCTTATATGCGGTGGCGCGCAGGACATTGGCATCCTTCCCACCATGTGCTGTAAAAAAGCATTTTCAAAAAAAAAAACCATGGTTGTGTTCAGAACGATCTGCCGAGTAAAGCTCACATGTGATGTGAGATCCTTGTGGTAAAATTCTCCTGATATTTCTTCAAGAAAACTATGTTATAGCACATGGTGGGGAGGATTCTCCTGATTTTTACTTGTCAAAAAATTGCATCCATGGAGAAATCCCACCCTAAACCACAACCATGGTGTTAGCATGCTGCAGCTTGCACCTTTTTTTACTGTGGTTTACAGTGTACAATGTGACATATCAGAAGAGGCCACAGAAGTTTTTACCTCAGATTCGTGCACAGCTTGAAATGTGCTCTTTTTTCTATATTCTTTTAATTTTACTCCGACGACCTTTTTTTTTCAGCGAACCTAAGGGCCCTAATCATTTACAAGGCTCGCCTTTTGTGGAGAAAACGCCTTACGCCTTTCAATATAAGGCGTCCGCCTTGCCAACACTGGTGACACCACACCACCATTGACAAAGACAGCCCCTGCTGGTTCTTCCGCACTGGTAAGTATTTCAGACACCGTACTGGAGTACTCATGGTACTGCGGTCCGCGGTACAATACTAAGCATTGCTGCGTTCTTGGTACTTCCATCACCAAACTCTGGGTATAGGCGGTGCAAATGCAACAGCAATGATGCCAAGACGAGGGGCAGCAGCAGGAGCAGCAGCAGCAGCAGCAGCATGGACGGTGAAGACGATGGATGCCAACAATGCAATGCAATGCATTGCATGCATTGCATGGCAGGCATGGAGCCTATACCTGTAGATCCCATGTCACCACCACACCACGCCATGTCACCAGACTTCAACAAAGCAAAGAGCACCAAGCAACGCAATACCCACCACGTCTTTGAGAGAAACAATCCCACACGGGACGCCCCGATGAGGACCTACGTACCTGGCCAGCTATGACGAGCGCGGCAAACGCTCGCCAGATGTACTGCGGCGGCTTGAACTTGCGCAAGTAGGCGGGTACTTGCGAGTCCGTGCTGTCCTCCTCTTCGGCTGCGGTGGGGCTGCTGGTCTCCGCAGCGGCGGTAGCAGAGGCATCGATGCTGCGTCGTGATTGGCTGCGGTCCGCCTCCTCTTCGAACACCGACTGCAACGGCCCATTGTTCACCGCCCGCGCGTCTGAGCCTGCTGCTGCTGCTCCGGCCACAGCAAACCCCCCTCTACTCCATTCGTCCCTGCTGCTGCTGCTGCTGCTGCTGTTCATATTTGTGCAGAGGCTGCCGCTGTGCCCTTGACAAAAGTGACTGCTTCTGTTGCCGCTGCTTCCGCCGCCGCTGCTGCTCCTGACGGCCCATCCGCCGAGGGCAGTCAGCGCGCTGCTGTCAGCAACCGCGGCAGCTCTCAAGCACCGCGCTTCAGGCGCAGGCGTGGGAGTCGGTGTGGATGTCAACGTGGATTTTACAAACGCTGGCAACATGGCGCGTGATGACGACGCCGACTGGGCGCCAATGCGGCTGTGCTGCTGCTGCTGCTGCTGAGCCTGCGGTTGATGGTCGCAGCAACGCAGGAAGGTGTGCTGAAGGCTTTCCACGCCCATTGCTGGTGGACCTGCTTGCTTTGGGGCTGGCTAACTTGATTGAAAAGCTCTGATTGCTGAATGTGTTGGATTTCCTGAACGGAAGGATTTGCTGGATTTGGTGAACTTGCTGGGCTTGCTGGCTGGAGCTACGGGACCGCAACAAACGAGACCAGGAAATGGATGCAAGGTGACAGCCGCGGTGTGCAGAGCAACGAGCTCAGAGCAGCCCTGCGCTGCCACGGTTCACCTGTGCTGTGCTGCAAGCGCACATAATGGTGCAGCCGCCAAGGACATGGACCAGAGATTTGGGAATGGATCGAGCCAGGGGTGTGCAACCATCAGTCACGCTGGCTTTTTGGGGAGAGGTTACACAAAAGCCAGTTTGATCTGCTTGTTGAAAGGTAGTTCTTTTGTGCACAAGTCCTCCTTTCATGAATATTTCTGTCATCACTTTCATGACCCTTTGCGCCCAACCTCTGGATTTTCACATCGATCAGACGCGGGCATTTTGGCCATCACTTCCGACCTCACGCGCTCTATTGTTGAAGGGCAGACTCACCATATACCCCTCGTTTTGTCCAATAAGCCTGATCCACCCCTTTCTTGCAACAATAAGTCTGATTTTCCCCTTCTACACGGACGCAAGTTTGTAGGCGCATAAAATCAACAATACACCCCTCAGACGGAATAGTAATATACCCATCGTTTTGCCAGATAAAGCAGCAGTGTTCATAGTCGAAAACAAACTAACAGCGGTGTCAAGAGTTGAAAACAGAAAGACAGCGGTGTTGTAGCGTGGCAGTGCCATGCCAACCGGTCGAAGGAGCCACGTGGCTCGAGCGGGGTCACCTGGGACTGTGGGCGGTTGGACGGGATGGCTTGAGGGTCGGAGACCCTCAAGCACCGCGGTTTTGGCCTAGTCGGTCAAGGATTCCGTCCAATCCGCTACATTGGCATCAGAGCTCCAGGGCTCGAATCCCACGTTGGGATTACCGGAGATGCCGAGGCGGCTCTCACTCCTAGCGGGGGGGAGTGTAGCATGGCAGTGCCACGCCGACCGGTCGAAGGAGCCACGTGGCTCGAGCGGGGTCACCAAGGACTGTGGGCGGTTGGACGGGATGGCTTGAGGGTCGGAGACCCTCAAGCACCGCGGTTTTGGCCTAGTCGGTCAAGGATTCCGTCCAATCCGCTACAGGTGTCCATAGTCGAAAACGACATGACAGCGGTGCCCATCTTTTTCGTCGTGCCAGCGAAAACGAGCACGACTGATATATATTTCATGTGTATAAGACATTTGACATGGATTTTGGGTTCGGTCACGATGTATCCAGTTTTTTTAACTATATAACTGATATACCAATGGACGGAGTAGTAGTATACCAATCGTTTCGCCAGATAAAGCTGCGGTGTCCATAGTAAAAAACGAACTGACGGCGGTGTCCAGAGTCGAAAACGGAAAGACAGCGCTGTCCATAGTCGAAAACGACATGACAGCGGTGTTGGTTTGTGTGGCTTCCACCCGTCACGACCGACACTGCTAGTTTACCGATTTACCCACATTCGGGGTATATGGCAGAGGAGGGCGTGACGACACGACGGGCCTCCGGACTGCACCGAGACTTCTCCAGCACCTACGACAGCGCCGGCGAGACGCGGTCGATGCGTTCCGGTAGCCATGTTGGCTTGTCAGGAGGTAGGATAGTTTTCTCGGTGGGTTCAGACCCGCGCACCCGGTTGATTATACCTGTGCGACGAGGAGACCCGATGGCTATTGTGGGGCTTCCGATGTTCGGAAAGCCGTGTGTGATGTCTGGACGCTGATTCTGAGATTTTCTGGCACTGTTCCTATTTTCTCGGTGGTCGAGACCCGGGTACTCGGAGAGCTGTTCCGGTGCCTCGAGGAGACCACCGTTATTGTTATCGTGGTGTACGCATTGTGTTCTCCCCGCTGACCCGTTTCGGCTCAGCGGGGGTGACGGGGCCCGGTGCGGCTAGCTGCCGGCGCCCCTACTTAAGCCCGCTAGGGGCTCATTTGTAATCTCTCCTTGTTCTTTATATTCAGCGTTCCAGACTTAGCCCAATTCTTGCCGTCTTGCATCGCACTCACATACAGAGCTCATGTTCGTTCTTGCATGGGCCTGCATGCCCTAAAATTATTTCCAATTTGGTATCAGAGCACAGGGGGGCGTGTGAGCAGCAGAAGCAGCAGCAGTGGGCGGAACGCTAAGAGAACGCGCCACGTGGCGCCACGCCGGCAGCAGCGTGAGGGAGCGCGAAGCGATTGCACGTGAACGCAACAGGGGCGGTGAGCCGCCGCTAGCAGCAGCAGTAGCAGCAGCAGTAGTAACAGCAGCAGCACGCGTTGGCAGCAGCAGCGACGCAGCACTAGCTTGCAGCCGTGGCAGCAGCGAGCAGCAGCAGCGAGCAGAAGTAGCAGCGTGCAGCAGCAAGCAGCGACGCAGCAGTAGCAGAAGCAGCAGCAGCAGCTGCAGCAGCTTTAGCAGTAGTAGCAGCAGCAGCCGCAGCAGCAGCAGCCGCAGTAGCAGCAGCCGCAGCAGCAGCAGCAGCAGCAGCAACAGCAGTAGCAGCAGCAGCAGCGTGCAACGGCGTGCAGAGCGAAAGAAGAAGAAGAAAAAAGAACAAAAAAGGCAGCAGCAGATCAGCAGCAGCAAGCAGCAGCAGCTGCTGCTGCGCAGAGCAGCAGCAGCAGCAGCAGCAGCAACAGCAACAGCAGCAGCAGCAGCAGCTGAAGCAGCAGCAGCAGCAGCATCCGCAGCAGCTGCACTTGTCGCTGCAGCTGCTGCTGCCGCTGCGAGGAGGGCCTCGCAGCCCTCCTCTGAAGGGGGGGGGGCCTTTGAGGGGGCCTGTCGACCCCGTTCGCCACCCCCCCCTCTCCCTCCTGTCTCCCCTCCTCAAGGGGGGCCCTCGGAGGGCCCTGCTGAGCCCCTCCGAGGGGCCCTTCGGAGGGGGCCCGTCGGCCTCGCGGGCCCCCTCGGCCCCGTCGGCCCCGTCGGCCGACCGACGGAGGGGCCGGGTCAGAGGGGCGGAGAGGACCCCCCCCCCCCTCGCTCCCTCCTCCCCCCCCACACCCACTCGCTCACTCGCTCGCTCAGCGAGCGAGCGAGCGAGCGTGCACGGGAGGGGGATCCGGACAAGCCGGACATCCCCCCCCCTCTTCCCTCCCCCCCCCCCTCCTGATTTTCTCCGTTCGCCCATCTTTTGGGCACTCGAGAAAAGGGGGGGGGGCGAGCAACAAAAAATACGAAAAGGGGTACGCCTGAAAAAAAAGAGAAAAAAGGAAGAAAAAAAAAGGATAGAAAGGCAAGGGCTTCAGGCGAGCAGAGGGGAGAACCAATAAAAAAAAAGGGGGGTGGAGGTTGAGGGCAAAAGAAAGAAAAGGAGGGGGGTGGCTGTGGGCGAGAGAAAAAAAAAATAGAGGCAACACAAAAACAGGATAATCTTCCAACTACCACCGCAGTGAGGGAGTACCACCGCAGCAGTCACTGCAGCTTTCATAGCTGCAATAGCAGCATCAGGCCGTAAAGTGTCGACGACTACATCGTGCGGCGGCTGCGCAACATCTTCCGCTATCGTCTTCTCAGCCGACAGCGGACGGTCGTCGGCGACGATCTCCGCTTCTAGACGCGTCCTCGACCGGCGTCTTTCTGGGGCCCGTGGATTGGTGCGCGCACTTCACCCCGTAGGATCGACGGCGGATTCGAGTCTTACCGTCTCCGAGGGCTGGGTCGTCTACCGCTTGGAGCAGCGGCCACACCTGCAGCCGCCACCCCTTCTCGTCTTGGAGCAGTCTTCGCTCCATTAGTGGCAGCAGCATTCGTGGCCGCAGTTAGTCGGACTGTCGTCTCTGGGCGTGCTGTGGTAGTGCAGCTCTTCCCGTCTGGTCACGTTTCCTGACCCGGACTCCGTGACCTCCAGGAGTGACAGTACCTACTGGCCCCATTCACTCCCTTGGCTTGGTGTTTACCATCGGGAGTAGGTGCCCTCGGCACCTATCCATCGTCCAGCGCACGAGATGAGTGGGCGGACATCTGAGTAGGCGCCCTGTGCACTCGCCTGCTACTATTATGGTGATGGACGTCATGGTTGGCGTCGCTGTTGGACGCGCCCTCGCGGCTGGCATCCACCTTGGCTACAGCCTCGTCCGAGCCTGCGTCCTCCACAGCATACGGATCTACCGGCATTGGTAGATCCCCTAGCTGGACCTCTGGCGAGCATATTCGCCGAGATCCGCGGCCTACGGCAGACGGTGCAGCGGCTTTGTGACCTCGTTGTCAGTGAGCGTGCTTCTGCTACTCGTTCGTCGACGGCCTCTTCGACCACATCTCCTCCATCATCTCCTCCTTCTTCCTCCGATGGTGTCCCTTCAGATTCACGTGCCAGCCAGTCCCAGGCTGACACCATCCTTTCGATCCTCCACTCTGCTGTGACCACGCCGCCACCCCGCGATGACTTGTCTTCCAGCAGTCGTTCCAGCCGAGTGACTCTGCGACGTCGTCGTCAGCGCTCTGCACGGCGTGCTCGCGCCGGAGTTGATACATCCTCCACCTCCTCGGCCTCCGTTGCTGTACCTGTCGAGGGGGAGTGTGGTCACCGCGCATTGCGTGATGCGAGAGTAGCGACAGGATCCGCAGTCGGGTCGAGGGGGAGTGAGTCTGATTCTGACATGGAGGTCATGGTGCAGACTTGCGTGTCATCGAGCTCGACTTCCACGTCCGCGCTGGATCCAGATCTTCTACAGCAGCAGCTTGCGTCAGGAGGTGTCCAGGCCTGGCGTCCCTGGGCGGTGCCACTCGCGGCTCCTACCGGTGGCGGCCCGGCGGTGGCACACGGGTCCCGTACAGATCAGGACACATCTTTGGGAGTTTTGGCGAAGTTTGTGCAGCAGGCTCACACGAGCCCAGCGGAGGTTCCATTGTAGGAGATATGCGTATCATCGAGGTCGACATCCACGCTGGGACAGGAGCCGAACGTTCTGCAGCAGCAGATTACATCACGAGGAGTGCAGGTCTCATGTGCCTTGGCGGTGCCACTTGCGACTCTGACCGATAGCGGCCTGGCGGTGGCACATGAGTCCCGCGCGGATCGGGATACCCCACACGGATTTCCGGGGGTGTTGGCGCACGGGACTCATTACTTGCCCGACAGTGGTCACGGTACACGAGCAGAGTCGACCGGCTGGTCTGTTGGAGGTTGAGGCGTTCTTGAGAGCAGCAGTTCTTAGAGATGTCGCCGGGTCATATGCTGCAGCAGACATAGCAGGCTCCACCGCCTCATCTGCACTACTTGAGGACCAGCTTCAGCGTGAGGAGTCGTCCACCTTCCCACAGTCTACGGGTTCCCGTACCCACGACGGAGCAGCGACATACATGACGGAGTCAGATGATGATCCATACTCTGTCATCGAGCAGGTGGTAGCGACTTGCGTTCCCGGCGAGACAGTGCGTGATCGCCAGCTGCGTTTGCTGGTCGNCGCCTTGACGGGCATTGTCGAGCCGGAGCCCTTCACACCAGTTTCCACTACGGCGACAGTTGACGACAGTGGTGCAGATTCCTACATGCAGATGGAGTCACCTCGTCAGCAGGAGCTGAGTTGTGCACCTTCGTGTTCACCTGCTAGTGACCTTGCTGATGACATGGATACTGAGAGTGGCAGCACCTGCACGGACGACGTTTCCACATGCTCTACGGACTCTGACGGCTCCTCCTTCTCCTTCTCTATCGGCATGGGATCGCTCACTCCTCGCATGACAGACACGAGCTGAAATGTGGATGTGACACCTGCAGCTGCATCCGATGTTCCAGCGTCTCGGCACATTACGAGCTTGGTTGACCCCAAGGAGGATGCAGCAGCACCAGTTCCATCGTCTCCAGCATCAGAGATGCAGATGGCGTTGTACTCACGAGTTGTGCAGTCTGCATGTGCAGCATCCAGTGAGGCAGAGTTTATTCTACACCAGGTCGACTCGGCCACCTCAACATGTCCGAGGCAGATTACGCCAACCTGCAGGAGCGTGTAGTGATGCTGCAGCGGGAGATGATGGCAGCGCGTGAGCGATTCTCAGAGGATGGCAGCATCAGTACTATCGGCACGACACCTGCGCCAGCAGCATCTGGCACACCTATGCTTGGGGAGCATCTTGTACGCGCTCCGAGTATGACGTCCATTGGAGACACCGTCAGAGGAGAGGTGACCGTGCCTTTGGCTTCCGCCATCCTCGCTTCTGTCGACCCCATCATCGCTCCTCCTTCTTCTGTTGCCGTCACGCACCTTCATCTACCCGACTCACTTACCCCATCTTCATCTTCATCCGCGAGTGGTGATCCGGTTCGTCGCTCCAGCTCTCCTCCTCCGGCGGTACACCCTTGTACCTCAGGGTGCTCTATCCGGCCTCCGAGGCCAGCTCCGCCACTTCATCCACGCATGCGTGCTGCTCGCCCATTCCCGTTCCTCCGGCGTACACAGATGCATCGCGGTAGTGCGGAGGCAGGAGAGACTGTGAGTTGGGACCTTTGGCAGTCACGCGAGGACTGGCATACCCTACGCGATGCAGATTCACGTGAGGAGTCGTGACCGGAGACACCACTTCGTCTTTGAGGAGGGGAGTCGACTCGGAGGTGACAAGAGGAGCTATCTCTGCATGTTGCACACACCACATGACTCATCGCCCAGGATCTGTTCAGGTACATCAGCATCTCCATCGAGGACATCGCTCCCAGGTTCATCTACCCAGGGGGAGTGTTGTGTGGACCTCGACCTGACGCGACGTCATGGGAGATGCATGGGGAGGTCCATGCTCTGTTCTGAGCATCTACAACATCCCGCATGTGGCTCATGCTGCGTGCCTGCACAGCTGCATACAGATGGTAGCACACTGTTGGGCGAGACCCGGACACTTGGTGCATTGCACCAGCGTCACGAGGAGACCATGTGATCGTATGTCTTAGTGTGTCGCTATACTGTGTGTGGAATTGTGCATGCGAGCTGTTGGTCAAGACCCGGATACTTGGTGCACTGCACCAGTGTCACGAGGAGACCATGTGATCGTGTGTCTTAGTGTATCGCTATACTGTGTGTGGCATTGTGCATGCGAGCTGTTGGTCGAGACCCGGACACGTGGTGCATTGCACCCGTGTTACGAGGAGATCTTCCCTTGATCCTATGTTTGGATGATGATACTATTGAGTTGGATTGCTCGTAGTGGTCGAGACCCGGACCCTGGTACCGCCAGTGTCACGAGGAGACCATCTAGTCCTCTGACATGTGTATGATGTGCATGACACTGGTTTGTGTGTGTGTGCATCACTCCTCTCATGGTCGAGACCCAAACACCTGGTGGGCTGTGCCAGTGTCCAGGGAGACCCTGGATGGATAGCAGACGAGACTGTGTGTGTGTGTGTGTGTGTGTGTGTGTGTGTGTGTGTGTTTGTGCGAGTTGACTCATGCATGTTATGGCTTGCCATGCATTGTTGTTCCATGCCTTCGCTCATTCGTTCTGGCGAGGACGGCTATTTCAGCCAGGGGGAGTGTTGGTTTGTGTGGCTTCCACCCGTCACAACCGACACTGCTAGTTTACCGATATACCCACATTCGGGGTATATGGCAGAGGAGGGCGTGACGACACGACGGGCCTCCGGATTGCACCGAGACTTCTCCAGCACCTACGACAGCCCCGGCGAGACGCGGTCGATGCGTTCCGGTAGCCATGTGGGCTTGTCAGGAGGTAGGATAGTTTTCTCGGTGGGTTCAGACCCGCGCACCCGATTGACTGTACCGGTGCGACGAGGAGACCCGATGGCTATTGTGGGGCTTCCGATGTTCGGAAAGCCGTGTGTGATGTCTGGACGCTGATTCTGAGATTTTCTGGCACTGTTCCTATTTTCTCGGTGGTCGAGACCCGGGTACTCGGAGAGCTGTTCCGGTGCCTCGAGGAGACCACCATTATTGTTATCGTGGTGTACGCAGTGTGTTCTCCCCGCTGACACGTTTCGGCTCAGCGGGGGTGACGGGGCCCGGTGCGGCTAGCTGTCGGCGCCCCTACTTAAGCCCGCTAGGGGCTCATTTGTAATCTCTCCTTGTTCTTTATATTCAGCGTTCCAGACTTAGCCAAATTCTTGCCGTCTTGCATCGCACTCACACACAGAGCTCATGTTCGTTCTTGCATGGGCCTGCATGCCCTAAAATTATTTCCAATTAGCGGTGCCCATGTTTTTCGTCGTGCGAGCGAAAACGGGCACGGTTGTCATATACTTCATGTATATATCACATTCGACATGTTTTTTGACTTCGAGCTTCGCCGGTCGTTGCGAGCTCACAGGAGGAGTTTCGCAGTGAATCCTCCTTGCGAGCTCGCGATGACCCTGCCCAACCCCCTGAACTTACCACAAACGAGGGGGTTTGTCATAGGTTTGGGGGGGTTTGTAGGATGCGGCGCACGATGGGCATCTTCCGGGCCCCGCGGTTGCAGGGCCCGGCAGATGCCCATCGTGCGCGAAGAAAAATAATAGGGTTTGGTCACAATATACCCAGTTTTTGGAAATATATAGTTGATATACCAATGTCGCAAAAAAAAATGATGCATATGACAATGTCGCACAAAAAATAACGCATATGCCAAGGTCGCACAGAAGATAACGCATATGAAAATGGCGTACATAAAGTAACGCATATGCCAACATTACACATAAAATACCTGAGGAACCCACAAACACTAAAAGAAATGTCATGTTCCTGCCACATACCATGTAGCATTGATGCATGACATGATTTTTGTCATTCACTATGTCTCTGACGAATGCACCATTGCACTTTTTTCCATGTCAGGTCCAAAACACATGCTCTGATCGAGCATGAAAAAAGGGGTGGGCGGCTGGTTGATTTTGTTGCGGAGGCTGGGCGGATGGTTGCTTTTGTAACGCAAGGTGGGCGGATGGTTGCTTTTCTTCCGAACCACAGGCAGATCGTTACTTTTCTTCTGAACGACGGGTGGATGAGAGTCACACTTTGCGTTTTATGGGTAT
>SZWC01015817.1:37241-50454 GCA_023375785.1 Penium margaritaceum | reverse complement strand
GGGGGGGGGGGTGGTGCGCAACCACCCCTCGCTTCAGCAAGGAGGGAGGGCCGAACTGGACCTCCCACAACATTGATGGTCGTGGTAGTAGTTGCAATACTTGTAGCGGTGGCGGTGGTGGAGGCGACAGGGGATGGCAGTGATGCTTAGTGTTGGTGGCCACAATGGTGGCGATGGTAGTAGTGGCGAGTGTGGTGGTGGTGGTGGTGATGATGGTGGTGGAAGTGGTGGTGGTTATGGTAGTAATGGTAGTGGTGATAACGATAATGGCCAGGGATGGTGATGGATTTGGGTGTGGGTATTGTGGTGATGGAGGGAGTTGGTGGTGATTTTGGAGGTGACAAGAGTGGCATTGGTTGGCCATGGATTTTGGTTGATGGTGGTGGTGGTCATTGTGGTATTCTCCATTTTTCCTTTGTCTTGCATTTTTATCCCGAACCGATCACTTCATCTCTCTCTCTCTCTCTCTCTCTCTCTCTCTCTCTCTCTCTCTCTCTCTCTCTCTCTCTCTCTCTCTCTCTCTCCCACTCTCTCTCTCTCGGTCCGAAGATCTCTCCAGCACTTTCGGCTTCTACCCCTGTCACCTCGCACCCCACAGGTACCCATGATCCTGTACCTATGCGCACTCCTATGACCGTACTTGTGTCAGTCGGCACTCCTGCCTCTGTGCGTGGACTTGCCTCACCTGCTCCTACTGTCACACCGAGCCTCGTGTCGTCCACACCCGCATCTCCTTGCACGACATCACCAGCTCCCTTGCCTCAGTCCTCCCCATCTACGATTGTACCCGTTCCTGAGCCTGAGGTGTGTCCCTCGAGCCTGGGTTACTCCCGTGAGCCTGGCGGTCGTCTTCGACAATTGGACTCCGAAGCTGAGTGAGTGTCTAGCCCCGCACCCAGGCGCTCTGCTCACAGCAAGTGGTGATTCTGACACAAAGGCCCTAGGCCTGAGTGTCCGCACTGAGCACACAGAGGTACATCCAGCGTGTCCCGTAGGGCACGACCTCGTCACTCGTGAGTTTCATATTGCTTGTGATGCAACAGCCGATCTTGTGGTCGTCAGACCTAGCACTGAGGCGTGTGCTCTTGTCACGCAGAGCTCTCCCTCTTTGGTGCCTGACCTGAGAAAACTGAGGGAAGCTCTCTCCTCAAAGGATGCTGACCCTTGGCATGCTTCCTGCGAGGATGAGCTTCGCGCCATCCGAGAGCACAGAGTTTACGATCTAGTTGACCTTCCACCTCGGAGGAAGGCTATTCAGGTCAAGTTGGTTTTTCACAAGAAAGTGAAGCCAGATGGCTCACTGGAACGCCACAAGGCTTGCTTGGTCGTCAAGGGTACTCTCAGATTGAGGGCATCGATGACAGTGACACCTTGTCACTGTCGGCCGCATGACCTCAGCTCGAGCTCTGTTTGGTGTAGTGGCTCAGCATGACTGGGAACTGCACCAGATGGATGTGAACAATGTGTTCCTCCATGGCTCTCTAGATGAGAAGACTTACGTGGCTCAGCCACCGGGCTTTGAGGATGGTGATAAGGTCTAGCACTTGCGCAAGTCCTTGTACGGCCTTAAGCATTCTCCTCGGTGTTGGAACCAGGAGATCACTGGCATAGTGACTCGTGCGATATATGTACAGAGCGAGGTAGATCCCTCTCTCTTCATTCGACGGACGCCTGAGCGATTCACTACCATCTTGGTCTATGTCAAACACCTTCTGATCGCGTCTCCTTCATTGGAGGCCATGAAGGAGGCCAAGGCTGTCCTCTAGACTGCCTACAGGGTGGACGACCTTGGTCTTGCAGCGGTGTTTCTTGGCATGGAGATTGTGCGAGACCGCAGAGGTTGTACTCTACTACTGTGTCAGGCCCAATACGCACAGGTTGTGGAGGAGCGCTTCAGCGACCTTCTCGGCACAGTGCCCACGGCTTCCACACCTCTCATGCCTGACCGACAGGTTGCCCTGAAGGTGGATGATCCCACACAGCTGGGGGAGACAGTTGATGTGACCTTCTCGGCACAGTGCCCACGGCATCCACACCTCTCATGCCTGACCGACAGGTTGCCCTGAAGGTGGATGATCCCACACAGCTGGGGGAGACAGTACCTCCGTCTCATCGGACCTCTGATGTACTTGGCCACTACCACACGTCGTGACATCACATTTACCGTCAACCTCCTTGTCCAGTGTTCGCAGGCTCCACACGCTAGAGCCCTTCACGTGGCTATGCGAGTGGTGCGGTACGTGGTCTCCACACCGTACCTCGGACTCTGCTTTCGCTGGCAGTGTTCGGTGGTCCTTGAAGGCTACACCGACAACGATTGGGCCTGGAGCCCAGATGGACACAGTCCCACTAGTTACGTATTCCTGCTCTGTGGGACCGCTGTGTCCTGGCGCAACGAGAAGTAGGGCTGCATTGCACGTAGCTCATCGGAGGCAGAGTACATTGCTCTAGGTGCAGTGGCTGTTGAGGCGGTATGGCTGTAGCGCCTGTTCCTTGAGCTTGGTCAGTAGGTATCCGCCATTGTGCTTCGTTGCGACAACCAGAGTGCTCTTTCCATCACAAAGAACTCTGGTGTCTTCCATGCTCACACAAAGCACATTGCGGTTGAGCATCACTTTGTGCATGATCTGGTGGAGCGACATGTGATCTCCGTCATTTGGGTTGGCACTGATATGCAGCGTGCTGACTTCTTGACGAAGGCACTAGCACGCGGAATGTTCCTGGTCGCCATTTGTTCTGTTGGACTTCGCCCCTTGCCTGAGAGTGGTTGAGTGTGGGGTGTGACTGTGTTTGTGTCACATTTTTTGTTGCACTCATTGTTGTTCTCGTCTCAGTACTGCACGCGTATGGACATGCGTACCATCAGGTCATGGGGGAGTGTTGTGATTTGTGACGTTCCGGTTGACCTGTACAGTTTAATGTGACCACTCAGTCGTGTCCATACTCGTGCAGATCCCTGATGCGGACCTTGGTGGCACCGGTGCATCATTTGGTGGCGGACTACCAGCCTGGAGCTGATCGACGACCGTTCAAGAGCTCTGGATGCTACCCGGGACCTCCTGTAGTTTTTCTTCAGCACGTAGGAGTTTATCGGTGGCCGTGAGCCCGATTTGCATGTTGTTGCATTGTGTGTCCACCGTTTGATGCTGGATGCATCCATGTGACCAGTCGTAGCGTTCAGCTTTTGATCCTGCACGTCTAGGTTCAGACGGCGTAGCGTTGTGATATGTCTGCGCAGAGTTACGGCCAAAACAGTGGTTTTGGGCCGGTTTTAGGACAGATCTTGCACTGCCGCGTGCAAAACTCGCCGTGCGCCGCGGCAGGTATGCCATGGACCTGTCATTTGTCATCTCTCTCTGCAAATGTTATTGAAGCATTCTGACACTTTGCCTTGTGTGTCCTAGCCAGACCCTTGCCGGTGTGTGTACAACTTGTGACTGTCGTCACCGTCTGACTAGGCACTGACGCCTAGTCAACGACTGTGTCGCTAGGAAGCTTCCATGCATCTTCTCAGCAACAATAATGGAGGGCAGCCAGTGCATTCATAACAAGGTGACAACCTCACACAAGTGAACACCGCACCTCCATCTTCTAGAAGATCGCATGTCTTGCAATAGTGACAGTGAACGGAGCGAGCAAATTCGGCAACGAGCAGCAGTGACCACTAAAGACTTTAGCAATGGGCAATCAACAGCATATAGCCTATGGCGCTTGCAAGGAAAATCAAGCAGAAGTGGTAGGCTTCACGCCATATGGTGCACCTTCGACGACTCTGACAACCGATCGACTGACGGACCCCTCGAGCTCGACAAACCTTGCTCCTCCACCACTTTTCATCAAGAAGACATATGGCACAATGGGAGGCACAGGCCGACAAGCTCGCATTAATGAAGACATGCACAAAATAGTGCTAAGACTCAAGAGCCTCAATAGCCATATGCTCCAACAGTTCACCGTGGCCATGGAGGAGCTTCTGAATGTGCATACAAAGGAAACAGAGTTGAACAAGAGGAATGACCAACTCTCTAACAAACCCCAAATCAAGCGGACACTTTTGGAGTCGTTTGATCCAAAAAGATTCAAAGGACCAATGTTCATACATTGCTGATGAGTTTGGTTGTGTAATCCACTGTTGCTACGGTCGACAAGAAGAAAATTGGCCTCACTTTTGCATGGCACGGCGTTGAGTGGGTGGTTTGATCTAAAGACCATCCAACGGCAACGGCAGAGCGGGGGAGCTAATCAACAGCTTACGCAGCCACTCTCACATTTTCAACCGCATTCATTTAACGTCTTTAGGAGATAAATTCAAGGAGGCACAAAAGTTTTACTACACTGGAACACTTTGCACGTGCTATCCTTTCCTGCTTTGGAAACATGAATGAAAATCCAAATGGACCGTATAGGCTTCAACGCTTGCAACAGCAATGCAACGGAGCGCAGTATGCATGTTGTTTCTTCCAAATCATAATGAGTAGTGATCTCCCCCGTGACGAAGTCTATATCCACTTCAACAACAGCTTCATGTGTGAATTTTGACGAGTAATCACAATATTCAACATCCAAGAAGACCTTCAACAAATGATTGTGGTAGCCGATTGCATCGACAGCGCCGACAACAACAAACAAGTGTAGGAATCCATCGAAGAGCAATCCCACGACCAGAATGTACTTTTAACAGGGGAATGCCGTATTCAAGGCAAACCTTTTCTTTCATGGTGATTAATGTCATCAATCAATGCAATCAACAGTTGTGCTAGACTTGCAAGAAATCTGGTAACATCCTGCGTGACTGTCGAAAACAACTGTAGGTAAAAAAGGGAATATGTCGCTGGAAAAAAAGAGGAGACGAGAAATACCAAAGGGCGGGACTAGACGGAAAACCTCCTATCCAGTCAATTTTTTTTGCAGTGACCGGTCAGCCATGTGAAGGGCTCACAGTGCCTCAAACAAGGGTTCCTGATGTCACAAAATTCAACGAGGGGTGCGAGGAAGACCAACCAGTGACTTTGCTATGAGTGAAACCAAGGGGTTGTAAAAGTAGCAAAACAGTTTTGGCACTACTTGATGGAGGAGCTTCTCACAGTTCTGTAAGCAGTGACCTGGTTCTGAAGCTAGGTTTGTGCACCAAACTAAGGATGTTTTAAGGAAAACCCGCTTACGCACAACCAGGGATCCATCAAGTTTGCAAACCAATCTGTCTACAAAATGGTGAACAACACAACACAACATTCTAGCAAAAATCCTAATGAGTGACTGTTGGAAAACTAGAAGCAGTTTTCTCTATGTGTGTCCAATGAAAAAAAGGAAAAAGGGGGGACAAGACGGAGGGCCACGCGAGAGGCGCCACTCTCTCCCCTGACCCTCTGCCTACCTAACTCTACTCTACTCTACTCTCTGCTGCTGGGATCAGGAGAGAGGGTAATCTTGTGCCTCTCCCTGTCCTTTTTGCACCTGTTTTTTAAGAGACTATGGATGAGAAACAGGATACACTTTGATCTCTATTGCAATTATATGCTATGTGGGCTAGAGGGAAGAGGGGAGGCGAGAAAAGGCGCTGACGTGGACAACTTGGGCATAGTGTCCAGGCAGGCAGAGTGCAAAGGATGCCGGACACTCACCGGTCCACTTTCAATGATGGATCTATCAATCTTTTATCAAAGAGAATCTACAATGGATGACCTCCGAATAAAAGAAGATCTATGGCTCATGAAAAAGAGACAAATGGTGGAGGATTGCAAAACAAGGGGAGGTTGTGTGAGCGATCCAGCAGTGCAGTGTGATGGCACCCCAAGGCGGGCTCGGCCATCTCACGCCGGAAGGCTGCTATCTCGCACTATGGATCACACAGGGGGTTCTGGCGCAAAGAGAAGTCGAAGGCCAAACCAAGATCCAGAGTATATGAGCTACCCTAGTGATTCTGAAATTCGTATACTGGATTTTTATGAATCATGTGATCCATAAATTCGCACACTTTTGTACTTATTTCTGTGATCCTAATTGAACAGATTTGGGTGGACCCTGATACTTAAACTCGTAGAATGGTCCAGCTCAATGTTTCAGTGATCCTTACTTTCGCACATCGGTCGTTCACAGTGTCAGTGCACCGACGCCTATCATTAGTCGTTGCACTGACACCCCCGACTTTGCACGCCGTCGAACCAATTGCACACCACCAACGACTACCAAGTGTCCGTTGCCTATTGATGGGCACAGACAGAGTTATAGGGGCTCTTAGTAACACACACATTGTCCAATCACCAGCCTACCCTATCATGAGTGACGCCAACATGGAGCGATTTCTACAGAAAGTGACCCCCGAAGAACGAGTACGGCGTCTGGAGGCTCAGCTTGGACGTGCCATGCCTCCGCGTCTGCAGCCGGTGAAATGGCTAGTGGGTTGTCTGAGGAATCCCATGCAGTTGACCTTCGACAATTCACTCAATCCAAACCCAGCTGCAACTTCGTCGCATGCAACACCATCTGCACGATCAAGCCCTACAAACCCCAGTCACGACAACCCTCTCACACTGTTGCCGGCTTCATCTTCAGCTGACCATGGTGCCCGTTCCCCTCCGGGTCAAGTGAACAGGGGCACAGATCCAGACCAAAGCCCCGTCCTTGCGACTTCCACAGCATCTTGCCCTTCTGCAAAAGACTAGGGCAAGGCAAAGGTGACCGTGGAGCCTCGGAAGAAGTGCAAGATCTCTCCTCCAACAGTCAAGCGCATGGAACCTGGGGCACTACGCATTCAAGAGCTAACAGTGCCACTTCCTCCCGTAAGCGACAGCGACACCTCAGACTACGAAGATGACACTGCACGCGCATCATGCAATACAGGCGGCAGTAGTTTGTCCAGCAGCTACGCAACAGACAACTCAATTGACTCTGAGTGCCAGGCCATCATCCCATTTGAGCAGACAACAACCTCAGAGGACACCAGCGGTAGCAGACGTCACCGTCGCAGAGGGCAGTACGCAGACTGGTTTGGTAGTGGAAATCTCCCAGCCATCTACCGAGCAGTCAAAGCCCATGTAACAGTACATGCAACAGTGAAGCATCTGCAACGTGCTTTCCGCGCACCTGACGGCATGTGTGTCTTCAACAAGCTGGCAGTGAGCACTGTGGCATCCTGGTTCATTCCGGGCACCAAAGTTCTCAAAGACTAGTAAGTCCATGCGGCTTCTCTGGCGATACGTACCAAACCATCACCACCATTCAACAACAAAAAATGCATTCATGGCAACCGCAAAAAATGGGAGTGGCTAGCGGCACATCCCAAAATCGTCAATGAAATCAAGGGGACCCTCCAGAATGCTCGCAAAGCAGGCAATCCTCTCAACTCAAAGTTCATCCGCCGCAAGATCCGCTACATCATCGGCAAGCATGCCCCCGACGACCTCGCAAGCATGGGGGACTGTGCTTCCGGAAGGTCTTGGATTCGGAAATTTGTCACGAAGACTATGGGGTGGGGATGGCGTGCAGGTACAACTGCTGCGCAGAAATTTCCTGGAGAGTGGGAGCAGAAAGTGTACAACTTCCTCATGCGAGCAGCTGCAGTTGTCTTGTACCATAAAATTTCTCCCTGTTTCATCATCAACGCCAATCACACGGCGATATAGCTCAGGCCGGCCGCTGATCAGACATACACATTGAGAGGATCGTCCGATAATTCCATCATCGGCCTCGATGGAAAACGAGCCATCACTGTACTCGTCACGTCGTCGTTCACTCGTCGATGCCGGTTGGCAGCTAGCACACACACCCAACCATTGGGTGAATGGGGAAACAACCATGCAGTGGGTGCAGGGGATGGTGCAGCCCTACTATGAGAATAAGTGCCATGCATGCAAAATGAGCCCAGGAAAATCCCACATGCTGTTGGTGCTGGACGCATGGCGTCCTCACTGCAGTGCGACCTTCCGTGACTGGCTGCGCAGCAACTTTCTGCACATGCATCTGGTGTACATCATGGCAGGATGTACATCGAAGGCATAGCCGGCAAATGTCAGGTTTATTTCACCACTAAAGAACACTGTCGAAGAGCATTTCGGCATGTGGGCAGCAGACAAGACACGCACAGGCGAGATTCTCTCACTAGGCATGAAAACAGTGAAGGAAGCATGTTGCAAGTGGTTTATGCTAGCATGGCAAAAAGTTGATGGGAATCTAGCCATGGTGCAAAATGTCTGGGGTCGTGCAGGATTTGCTAAAGTGTTCCAAGCTGAATTTCAGAAGCATGCAAATGGCATGTATGGCCACGTCATGTACGAGGACAAGGGGGTCAAGGAGGAGGACGAGGTTGTGGTGTAAGTCATACGTATTGGCATTTCTACTTTCTTCAAGTACAAGTAACAATCACCTTTCTCATGTGTCTTTCTCTCTTTCGCACAAATTTCGCACAACTCCCAAGACAACTCAAGTGACACTATAGTAAGAACATACCTAATTTGGCTCAAGTAGTACAGCACCAACTGAGGTCCAAAAGAAATGTGTTTTCTACCCCAGCACCTTAAACTCGTACGAACAGGGTTGCAATTGTTTTAGTGTTCCTTCTGAATTCGTTCAACAAAAAAACGGGATTATTTCAGCTACGTCCCCAAACATTGAATTCGAGTGTAAGAATCACTGGGGTAGATGCAAGACCAGTTGTAGTTTAATATGTTCCGCTGCATTTCTGCTCATAACCAGATTCTCCTCTCTGGTGTCAAAGGGTAGCACTCTGGTGTCATTGACAAATGACTGGTTACGGGTGCTGAATATTTGTCACTGGTTTCAACTGTCAAGATTTTGATTCAAACGGCGTTCTGAGATCCACATTTCTTCATTTGGTATCAGAGCAGGTGTGCTGTCTCATTGAATCAACCTTGAACAGATCTGAGATTCTGAGAGCATAAGACAGTGTGGGCAGAAGCAGAGCAGAAGCAGCGGCGTTTGACGCATCTGTACTTCAACTGGCCACCATGGCGGGTGGATTAGTGGGTGATCATTTAAAGGTTGATTTTTTTTATGAGGATAAGTACCATGAGTTCTCATTCAACATGCGGATGGTTTTCTTGGCCAACGGTCTATGGGTTGTTGTTTCAAATCCCCCAACGGAAGTGCTACCATAAAATCCAATACCAGAACAGACAGCAGCATGGCAACGGAAAGAGGAACAGGCATTTTCACTCTTTTCCATGCAGGTAACAGAACGTTTGAACTTCCTTATACGATATGGGAATCCTGACTTTAATCCAAGGATTTCCTGGAAACGACTCAAGGACCGCTATGACAAAATCAGTGAACAAGAGAAGATGGCCCTGCTGAACGAATTTTACTCTCTCAAGGTGGAGGAAGATACCAAGATTGACGACCATGTCGCCCATCTGAAAGCTCTTGTGGAATGGATTGCACTAATGGGGCAGGCAATTCCGGAATCACAAGTTGTTCACAAGCTACTGCAAAGCTTACCAGAGCGCTTCAACCGGACTGTTGAACACCTCTTGGTCTCCCAAGAGCAAGGAATTGCAGTGGATAAAGAAATTCAGCAGCAGGCCGCAAGGATTCAACAAGAGCAACGGCTTCTGCTACTTGAAAACAATGCAGTTGCAGCACAGGAAGGACAAGGCGGCGGGCAAAATGCCCAAAAACAACAACAACAACAACAACAACAACAACAACAACAACAACAACAACAACAACAACAACAACAACAACAACAACAACAACAACAACAACAACAACAACAACAACAACAACAAAATATTGCACAACAGCAGCAACTGGCGCCGCTCCCCTCATTCACACTGACTCTACAGCGAGTCTGTAACTCCATATTCCAGGCAGAAGAAAACTTTATCAAAGAAAGTGGAGGACCTGAATCAGCCCTTTACTCCAGATTGCAAAAAGGAGGCCAAAAACGCGATTTCTCTGGTCAACACGTCACAACAGGTGGGACAGGATGTGGTCAAGGAAGGTTGGCCACAATGAGCACACCAGTACATCAAGCTCAAGGCACACCACCAAAACAGTGCCCTCCACATCAGAATGCTCCTTTTCGATCTCCTGAAAATCAACGCAGAGCCATTGCACAAGTGCAATGTTGGAACTGTGGCAACCTTGGGCATGTAAATCGTTTTTGCCCCAAGAAAGCAATTTTCAGACCACATTCTCAACAAGCAATGATAGCTCAAGATACATTCAGCCAAGGATCTGGGTCACCACCTTCCTCGCCCTCAGCTGCAGCACCATTAACCCCAATGTCTGATTTGTCCTTGAGTGACTCTCTTGATCAGCCAATGCCATCCTCTTCTTCCGCATCATCAGAGTTATGCCATCAGGTAAGATTGCTCTTGAGGAAGTGGCATTGTGCACCATTGAAATCTTGTTTCTACTTGCAGCTGGAGTATAAGCCTGGGTCATTGATTCAGGCTGCACCAGGCATATCACCAGCAACAAATCCTGGTTCACGATACTCATTCCAATCAGCCCACCAAAAGTTGTGAGATTTGGTGATGGACGCATCATCCCTGCCACAGGAACTGTAACTGTACGCATCAAAATCATTGTCAAAGGACGCACAGTGACCAGACTGCTTCATGATGTCTTATTTGTACCAGATCTATCAGCAAATTTGCTGTCAGTGACCAAGCTCAACGACAGAAAACTCAGAGTGATTTTTTATCTTGAAAAAAGCTGCAATATTTACACCGCCACTGATGATCTTGCAGCCACTGCCAGCAGGAGAGGCAACTTGACAATCCTTCACACCGTTGATGATAACCCTGACACCACCCAGCCTGAGTTAGTTGTTGCAGCAGAAACTGATGGTTCTGGGGCCCAGATGTCATATCCTGCTCCAACCCAAAGCCCAAAAAAACTCTGGCACAGAAGGCTCGGACACGTTGGCTACTCAACCCTGTCCAAAATGGTCCAGAAGAAGATGGCACATTCTGTCCCTGCTGCAGTTTCAACTCCAGCAGCTGGTCATCTCTGCGAAGGATGCCTTGCTGGCAAACAGAGCCAAGCACCTTTCGAGAGCCATCCATCTCACCATAGCACCAACCGACTTGAGCTCATCTACATGGATCTGTGCCACATTCCTACAGGATTAATTTCAGGCAAGTACTACTTTCTGGTTTTGACAGATGATAAAACCCACTACACGTGGGTTCATTTTTTTGCGCGAGAAATCTGAGGTTGCCGACATCATTATCTCCTGGACGAAGCTGATTGAGAATGATACTGAGGTCACCATCAAACGGTTCAGAGTGGGACGGCATTTCTGAACAGCACTCTCAGCAACTTCTGCGAGTCCACAAGTATCAAGCATGAGACAAAAGTTCCCCTAACCCTGCAGCAGAATGGCCGCGCAGAACGGATGAATCGTACTCTTCTGGAAAAATCCAGAGCCATGCTACATGATGCTTATCTGCCACATACCTTCTGGGTTGAAGCTATTAACATGGCAGCGCACATTCATAACCTACTTCCTTGCCGCCAGCTTCCAGAATCTATCTCACCAATTCAGGCATGGACCGGACATCGACCTGATGTCAGCTATCTGTGCGTCTTTGGGTGCATCAGCTATGCATAGGTCCATCCTTCTCTTCGTGAGAAGCTGGATCCGCACTTCCGCAGAGGGATCCTTGTTGGGTATGAGGCTGCTGTTCAGGCCTACCGGCTCTATGACCCCATGACCAAAACTATCTTCCGCAGCCGCAGCGCTTAGTTTGATGAAAGACCTGGCTCCCATCCTCTAGATGCAGCATCTCCTACCACAACTTCCCCTCATCTGCGCACCATCCCTCTTGACGACAACGTGCCGCCAGAAGACTTTCAAAAGGTCCAGGTTGATCTTGACCTTGACAAACATTATGGAGTGCTTCCTCCCGTCGTGCCGCATCTCCAGGCAGACAATCACGCTCCTGTACAACGCCTCCATCCTCGTTAACCTTGCGACTGGCATCCTGATCAACCACCATGGGGCTCTGCTCGTCTTGCCGGCCTTGCTGGCGTTGCTGAACTCCTCTCCACTTCTGTGGATTCTTCTGACGTTCCTGAGGTTGCTCTCGTCACTCAAATCGTTGATCCTGTCAGCTATAAGGGACGCGCTTTCTTGCCCTGAAGCTGCTGAGTGGCATGCAGCCGCTGTTGAAGAACACGAGCAACTGCTCAAACAGCACACGTGGGATCTTGTCGTTCCTCCAGCCGGAGCACCCATCATCATGTGCAAGTGGGTCTTCAAGACCAAACTGGATGCTGCAGGGGAGCGCTGCCTCTACAAGGCTCGTCTGGTTGCACGCGGCTACAGTCAATTCCAAGGCGTAAAGTACAGTGATACTTTTGCACCGGTGGCCGTACATTCCTCCACCCATGTCATCCTGGCCCTCGTTGCCAGCCAGGGCTGGTATCTGCATCAGATGGACGTAAAGTCTGCATTTCTCAACGGTGACTTGGAAGAGGAAGTTTACATGTCTCAGCTTGAGTGCTTTAGGCAACCAGGGGAGGGGAATTTGGTGTGCAGGTTGCGCAAAGCCCTTTACGGTCTCAAACAGGCACCGCGCCAGTGGAAGAAAAAGATTCATGTGTTTGTTTTTCAGCACAGTCTGCAGCAGCTGCATTTGGATCATTCCCTCTACTACAATGGCACCTTTGGCGTGATCCTCTAAATGGATGATTTTATACTGTTTGGCAGCAACATTTCTGATATCACATCCTTCAAACAGGTGCTGTCCGGGCCGGTGGTCCGGTGAGCTGGAGATCTAAGAAGCAGTCGGTGGTAGACTAATCATCTACAGAGGCACAATACATTGCAGCAAGCAAGGCAACACGCAAAGCCGTCTGGCTGCGGATGCTGCTGGGAGAACTCAGCTTTGATCAGCTTGAGCCAACCACATTGCACTGTGACAATCAGGGAACCATCGCGCTGAGTGAGGATCTTGTATTGCATGATCGGAAAAATCATGTGAAGCGGCGGTATCACTTTGTGCTTGATGCAATTGCAGACGGTGAAGTAATTCCTGTGTTTTTCGCAACCAAGGCACAGATAGCTGATGTCTTCACTAAGGCTCTGGACCATATGCAGCATGATGTTCTGGTTGTAAGCATGGGAATGAGCATGTGAGGATGATCTTGTAACTCTGACACACAATGCAAGCGGGTACTGAGAGAATGAGCATACCATGGTTCGCATTGCACAACCCACATGCATGCCACTTGTTCAGTCAAC
>SZWC01015817.1:15173-37199 GCA_023375785.1 Penium margaritaceum | reverse complement strand
TTGTAAGCATGGGAATGAGCATGTGAGGATGATCTTGTAACTCTGACACACAATGCAAGCGGGTACTGAGAGAATGAGCATACCATGGTTCGCATTGCACAACCCACATGCATGCCACTTGTTCAGTCAACCAAAAAAAAAACAAAACAAAACAAAACACAAAAAACCAAAAAAAAAAAAGCAGGTGAGGAAAAGTGGAGCGTAGCGGAGACCGTATCTTGTAACATGGCCCAGTCGATGCAAAGATGGGACCATCCATGAGGAAGGGTAAAGGAAATCAAACAAATCAAAATGAGAAAGAGGGACTCCTAGACCAGGGGAGGTGCAGATGCAGACCTTTTCTTTTCGTTGATTTTCTTGCTGTTTTGTTCTCCACACAGTGATTGGGATTGGAGCACAAGGGAAGGAAATGTTGGAGAACTAGAACTAGATTTCTCTGTGTGTCCAATGACAAAAAGGAAAGAGGGGGGAGAAGACAGAGGGCCAGGAGAGAAGCGTCACTCTCTCCTCTGACCCTCTGGCTGCCTACTCTACTCTACTCTATGCTGCTGGGATCAGGAGAAAGGGTTATCACGTGCCTTGTCCTGTCCACTTTGTACCTGATGTTCAAGACAGTATGGATGAGCATCAGAATATATTATGATCTCTTTTGTACTTCTGTACTACGTGGGCTGGAGCAAAGAGTGGAGGCGAGAAAAGGCGCTGACGTGAACAACTGGAGCGAAGTGTCCAGGCAGAGTACAAAGGATGCTGGACACTCACCGGACCACTTTCGATGATGGATCTATTGATCTATTATCAAAGATAATCTACGGTGGACGACCTCACAATAAAATAAGATCTTCGCCTATGGCAAAGAGATCAATGGAGGAGGATTTTCAAATGAGGGGAGGTTGTGTGAGCGAGCCAGCAGTGCAGTGTGATCGCACCTCAAGGTGAACTCCGCCGTCTCATGCCGGCAGGCTGCCATCTTGCACTGTGGATCACACAGGGGGTTCTGGCACAAATAGAAGTCGGAGGCCGAACCAAGACCCAGAGTATATAAGCTAGATGCGAAACCAGTTGTAGTTTAATCCGTTCCGCTGCATTTCTGCTCATAACCAGATTCTCTTCCCTGGTGTCACTTGGTAGCGCTCTGGTATCATTAACAAATGACTGGTTACGAGTGGTATTTGTGACTGGTTTTAACTGTCAAGAGTTTGATTCAAACGGCATTCTAAGATCCACGTTTCTTCAGTGACCAATTTTTTTTTGCTGCTCGTCTGCTATTAGAACTGCAGTTGTTGCTACACTATGTTGTTGCACTACACCTATTGGGCTACGATGCTACGCAGCTAATGCTATGCTGCCATACTACTGTTTTTGCTTTTCCTACTGTTGCTCCAAGTTGTTTCTAATTCTGTCACCGCACTACTCCACTACTACTATCGTCGGTGATGTCCTGCTGCTGCGGCACTGGTGCTGGTCTTGTTGACGTTTTCACCGTCGATTCGTGGCGGTGGCGTGGTGAGACTCCTGCTGTTGACGTTGCAACGACATCTCTGCTACTTCCAAGACCATGATGGGACCTTCAAGGAACGTGGATGTAGCAGTGACTCTCATGGTTACTACCAATGCGGTGTTTCTACTACGCAGCTCAACGACACATATCTCACTAGATTGATACCAAGAGAAGATTCCTACAAGCGTCCTAGCTCTACTTGTTGCTCACGTGGTAACATAATGGTGGCTAAAGCACTAGCACGCAAGGCAGGAACAAGGTGACAAAGGATTTGGCTTGGGTAGATATGCATAATCTCATAAGCTTGATAGCTTTGATAGCTTCAATGTACAGAGAGAAATGACAAGAAGAAAGCAGACGGAATGAAAAGCAAACGCGGCATACGATGGGTGATGCACATGAGAGGGTAAGTTTAGAAAAAATCTCGGTCCTAAACTACTGTTTTGGTCGTAACTCAGTGCACAGGCATCCAAATGGAAAACTGCATGAATCCATGGATGTAACATCTCTAGCAAGACGCAAAGACTCCACACATGCATGGGTCTGGCATTGGCTGATAGACACACAAAACAAAGACATGAAAATCTGGCCCAAGGCCAGTCCACTACGAAAACTCTAGAGGCTTTGCAAAAGGGCATGATACCCACTCAAGTCTTTAAAAAACTGTGGCAGCTGTCTTTTAGCTGCGGATGGGTGGATCACCAGATAGCAGTGATGCAATGCTAGCTCAGTCTGCATCAGGGATCTGCATATGCATGGACACGGGCAAGTGGACACAGTCAACTATATTCACAGACGAGAAGGACACACATCACAACAGAGGCCAGCCTCTTCACATGGCCTGAAGGGTCCTTGGCCTCTAGGCGGTTCGACAAGATGAAGAGAGGGAGTTAGATCCCCAATTATCCTGGTTTTTGCCCAATGGGCCAAGATTTCTGTCCAATTCCTTCCACCCAATCTCGTTTTGTTTCGTCTTGTCCCTAGTTGTGACCAATGACGGCAGAGGGGGATTCATTGGCACCAAAAGAAGCCATGGAGTTGAACCTGGCCCTCAAAGGATGTGTTGAAGGTGGCAAAGGGGTGTCTTCACCGACGAGTAAAACCAGACGAGATACATAGGCAAAACCGAGGTTTCCAGATTAAAAAAGTACATCATCAAAGAATTTGAGAAGAATTTCTGGCAGTTTGTTATGAAGATAGAAGAGATAATCTTAATCTGGTATTGCAATGCGGGAGGGAGGATATCAAGGATTTTAGGCTCGAATGAGGAGTGGAGATGAGTTCACCATGTCTCATCTACACTCTTGCACCTCTTCCTTGAGGTGTAGATCAGATGACCATGCATGTTGATTTGTCTACCGCTTAATCCAAGGAACAAAAGAGAAGATCAATTAAACTTAAAGACACCAGGATAAACAGCGCACACATAGAGTGTGGCAAGGCAGCCTGTGAGACTGTGAAGTCTATAACACATGGGGGAATAAAGTTTTGTTGATTTCATTCCAGAGACAATATGGAGAGAGCCCTCTCATAGAACGTGTGCGATGGGCTATATGGATAGAGTGAAAGAGGGTGCGGGTCATAACTTCTTATGCTTGAATCTTGAGGAGGAGGTGTGAATGTTTTTGGCAAAAAAATGATTAGGCAAAGGACTTATCAGGTAATTTATAGGGCCAGGTGTCTTAAGAGGATGGGAGAAATTGAAGTGAAACAATGAGGCGCATATATATCTCGAGAATAGGGAGAAAAGGACAGGATACTGTATACAAAGGCACGTGGTTAATCTGGCCTGCCAATCCAAAAGCAGTTGTCATGAGCGTAGAGTGGAGTGAGAGCATTATGTTGTGCCAAATGTGGCCGGGCCCAAGGGTGGGAATGAAGATGAAATGAGGGGAGGAGGTACAATGCATGGGAATCATGAGGCTAGTTGAACTGTGAGATCCTTAATTGTGAAGCATTTCTGTAACACTGACCGAGAGGGTAAAGGAAGAAAATCCCCAAAGGATATGGGACATAGATGCAAAAATGGACTGAAGGGTTTGTGTTACTGCATGTGTTTGAGGAGTTGTGAGGGTAATTGAGGGGAATTGAGTGAATTATTTACAAAGGGTAGTGTTTTTAAGAAGGATTATTGGTTCTAAAGAAAAAAAACATCAGAAAGAGAAGAGTCTGGTCTGTAGATATAGCAATTGTTTACAAAGTACTCCAGTGCTAACTCTTCAAAGAGGAGGCTGGAGGAAGGTATTCCTGGACTGGAGGTAAGGAAGTGCTTGACGATGTTTTTCCTTTGAGGATAAACAGACCGAAGTATGAGACAAGTGATGATTGGCTTGGAAAGGAAGAAAAACCTGGATGTAGCGGGAGGGCCGGTTCGGCCCTCCCTCCTCGCTGAAGCAAGGGGTGGTTGCGCACTACCCCTCTCGTCAGCGAGGGCTGGTCAGCGGCCAGCACTTCGCTGGCCGCCGGCCAGCTTGCTGCCAGCCGGCTGGACGGCCGGCGGCCGGCCAAGCGACCGGCCAGCCACCAGCCAGCCAGCCAGCCGCCAGCCGCCGATCGCGGCTTCAGTCCGATTGGCGGCTGAGGGGCCACGAGGGCCTTGAGGGCGAGGCCTCGTGGCCTCGTACCCTCGCCCCCCCTTGCCCTCCTTGCAAGCGAAGACAAGGGATAGGGGGAGTGAGGTAAGAGCGAGGAACGAGGGGTGTGCACGAGAGAAGTCAGCGCGAAATCGTCGATCGTGCCCCGCACGCGACGATTTCGCCCCGACGCGCCAACAACAAAATTCGAGTTCTTTTAGGATGAACTATGAGTTTCAAAACCGGAAAACTCATGTGAATGCACAAGTTCGAGGTAGAAACACCCAGTTTGGGTTCCAAAACCAGGGGTAAGGTTAAAAACGGAAATGGGCCTCCGGAGACTCAAAATGTTCTAGTCTCCCTGCTCTGGGTCGTTGATGACGATTGCCCCTTAGTCCTGCGAAGGAGGTAAACCCCTGGCGCGGACTGGGAACGCCATTCTGCGAAGATATCAGAGCAGGAGCTGGAGTCATGGCCCGTTAGAGTGGAATTAGAGCCAGATGACCCCCACGACTAAGAGTTTGACGGAAACGGCCGCTATGTCGCATGTAAAACGCCGCCAGCAGCTACAAGCAGCAACAGAAACGCCAGAAGGGACTACGGCGTCTACACCTAACGGATTGAAGTGCCGTAAAGTGCGTTGGAGAGCTGAAAAAGAGCTCTACTTGGTAGAGCCTCTTTCGTCCATTCTCTCCTCACTTCTAGGTAGCTAAAGGAATTTTTGTGGGACAGGATGGGGAGTGTCCACCCCTAAACCACCAAGTTTTCCCCCTCTTTTCAAGGCTCCCTCTTCCATCCTTCATCCAAAACTTGGGAGAGCATTTCTTCCCAAGGCCAGGAGCCCTCATGACCTGTGAGCACGCAAAAAAGGAGGAACAACACCTTCAAGATTTTGGTGTTTCCCCCAATGCCGTCGGCTCAAGGAAGACGCCGGAAGGAGCGCGAGGCGCGCAAAGACTCAAGAGTCCTTGTTTTGTGAGCGGAATTCACATTTGGTTTTGTCATTCCCTTGTACTCCAATTTTCTGTTTTCCTTGGTACTAGTCCTTGCCAATCGCCGTGAGTCACAGCTTAGGAAGTCTAGTTCCAAAAACAACGCCCTTGTGCCGACGTGGCGGCCTAGGAACATAGAAATTGAATTTAGAATTGCCTCACTAATCGTGAGTGCGAGACTTAGTGGGCGATTCCTCTTCAAATTTCTGAGGTGACCCTCACAACGATCTTTACATGCTAGTTGCACGGGCAACAAGATGGCAAGTGCTGGACCGTCCAAGACCAACAAGGGCAAGGTGGTGACGGCCTCACCACACATCCTCAGCGGACTCCAAATACTGGGAGCCGCCCCCGCGAGCATGGTTGCCAACCCAAAGGTAACCGTACCGCCTAAGGCAACCGACACCAACCTCGGCAACATCGAGAAGCGTGCGGAGGCCGAAAAAGTGCTTGACGAGTACATCGATACACATGTGGGCGACCCCCACATGGTGGACGACGCGATGGAGGAGGATATCCTAGAGGGGGATCCCGACGAAGAGCACGACACCGACGATGGCAAAGGCGATGAGGATTGCGATTGCCGCCATCGTCGTGCGACAAACTTGAGCCGGTTGCTCGAGAAGGGCAAGACGCTTGTCGCATCGCCTGAAGCTGCCGATGGCAGCGAGACTACCAAGAGGAGCAAGGACGCTGAAAACAGCTACGCGAGAAGTTCCTGCAAGAACGAGCCGGACGACGTCGTCACAAAGGCAATTCTCGATGACCGTCGCAGGATTCAGAGTATACTATTGAGGCGGCAGGCTTACTCAAGATCACCACCGACAATGGAGGTACAGCACCACTCGGAGGAGTGGAGGCGGACCCCCCTTCCTATGATGTGGCAGCAATGGGGCAGGGCAACGTCCACTCGAGCATCGTCGCTGACGACAGTCTCCTCAAAGAGGTGGGGCTCCTTGGAGGCGGGTACGCGAACCGTACCCTCCTACAGTGGGTAAAGGTGTACGGACAACGCGAGGTCCTATAGGTTATCCCAGATGCTCTGACGACATCAAAGCTCAAGTTTGGGTTCGCCAACCTCCTGGCCCACATCGGGTAGAGCATCACGGACCTTGACCGTGATCGCCAGCTGTAGCGCCTGGCCGCCCATGAGGCAAGCCGCTGATGCAACGACCTTCACAAGGCGTTGTAGAGTGTGACCCATGTGCAGATGCAACAGCAAGCAGAGCATGCTGCAATTGTAGATGCCACAGCCGGTGGCACCGACGACTTGCCTACCTCAACGACTTCGGGGCCGGTAATGAACACATCCTTCCTCCATAGTGTGGAGATCTACCTGAAGGGCATGAAGGTGACCGACTAGCTGAACCGCATGGAGCACGTCTTATGCATCCACAAAGCTCCACTCAGTCACTTGGGTGACCTTGCCACGACTCGGCTTGAAGACAAGCTCTTCAAGTACGTGGTCAAGGAGTAGAGTGCGTAGAGGCCTCACCTCGAGTGGCAGCCCATGCCGTGGAAAGCTTTCTGTGCAATCATGCGTAAGAACTGTATCTAGCCTGAGGAGGCACATCGTGTCTTCCACAAGATCAAGGACTTCAGGCAGTTGAGTAACTCGCTTGAGGCCTACTTGAGCAAGTTCACCGCACTTGTGGAGGAAGCCAAAATCTTCACCGAGAGCGACGGTACCCATACCTTCAAGTACCCAGAGTGCTTGCTGCTCGAGTACTTGCACGATGGTCTTACTAGCGAGAAGGTGAAAGACAAGACTACTACGACCGCAATGGGCCAAGATTGGACAATCTGGAGGACGTCGTGAGACTACATGAGCAAAGTGTATTTGTCGAACCCAAAGCAATACTCAGATGCATGGCCGAACGTTCATGCACAGAAAGGCCGTGATACACGCATGGATGCTACAGGGGCTAGAGGGACAGCCGGGCAGCGGGATGGGGTCAAGGGCAAGCCACCGGCAAACCCCTCAGCGAAGAAGACTGGTGGGAACAAGCCCGCCAACCACAAGCGTGGCCGCAACAATGACGAGCTGCAGGTGGCGCTCGAGCGTCGTAACACGGCCTTCCGCTAGAGACTGTGCCACAATTGCATATAGCCCGTACACTTCAGGGCTTAGTGCCCAAAGGCTGCTGGTGGTGGACAAGAGGCCACGACGTTAGCCGCAGCGACAGCACCTCATGAGGAGGGTACAGCAAGAGGCCGCCGACAGGGCCGTGGACAGGGTCGCGGTCGCGGCAATGGGCCCGGCAGTGGTAACGAACAAGGCCGTAGAGCGGGTTTTCCCTACCCCTGAGTGACGTTAGTGGGGACCACTCAGGGGTAAAACTGGATCACGAGTGTGGGTTCATGTTTTTAGACAAGGATGTTAACCAATTTGAGTTTTTTACGAGTTCACATTTCTCTGTTGTTTTCTCCCCTCTCATTGAACCTCATTCTGCACTTGCTGATCGACATTGCCCACTAAATCTTTCATCACCGGGTGATCTTCATGACCAAACCTGCTTACTGATGGCGACGCCGACCACTGTGCAAGAATTGTGTAATACAATGATTGAAGCAAATGCCCTCAAAGTGATAAGTTCAATCACGTTCACGATACCTTTAGTCGAAGATTTTGACCCAGTGAAATTCAAAGACTGGAAGATGCTAGCCGAATTCACACGTTCCCACGAGATGCAGACTAGAGTAGGTGAATCATGGAAGCTGTGGCGTCCGCTGTCTAGATTCCGTGTTCATCACAAACCCGACTTGTCATCGTCGAGCCTGTTCACTCGGAAGAGTGGAGACAATATGACGATGCAGTTCAAAGGACACATAGTTGGTGCTCTCGTGAACGTAATTGCTGAGACTATAGGAGATGACTCCTTTGTTAGCCTTGGCTTTACCTGAGAGGTCATCCTGAAGTACGAGCCATCGAGTGTCACAGTTATCGTCGGTGACAACCGTACGTAACCCGTGATTGGTACTTGTAAAGCAAAAACATACATTCAAGAGTACACACAGAGTGTCACGTTGAAGGTACTCAACCTTCTTGATCTGTTTGACATGGCGCTAGACAATCGTTGGCTCAGTGAAAACAAGGCTTTCATGTGCTTTGAATCAAAGCATTTGATCCTCCATAAAGGACAACGTCGCCTTACGTTGATTTCAAGTACGAAATTATTGTCAACCCGACTCAAAGTCCATACCAGCTTCTCTGTGATGCAGGTGAGGAGACGTATTCGAGAAGGTTGTCGATACTTCTCGGCTCAACTGTAGAAAGTGGAGGAAGACGTGAAGGAAGACAGGCCACAAGAATTCAAATCCCTCTTGGTGGAGTTCTCCGATGTATTTCAAGACCCACCAGCTGGGCTTCCGCTAGAAAGACACATGGGCCACACGATTCCTCTGCAACCAGAGGCGATCCCTCTGTTCAGACCCATGTATCGCCTTAGCTGAAAGGCTAAAGGCCGAACGCCAAATCAAAGAGTACCTTGCAAGAGGATGGATCGAGCCAACTAGCTTGTTGTACGGTGCGCCAATCCTTTTTGTGAACAAAAAGGACAGTGGTTTATACGTGTGCGTGGATTACCGAATGCTCAACAAGCTGACGATGAAAAATCAGTTCTCTTTACCGCGGATTGAGGACCTTTTTGACCAACTCCAAGGGGCCAAAACATTTTTGTCCTTGGATTTGTCTCAAGGGTACCATCAAATCTGCATCACGGAAGATGATGTACCCAAAACCGAGTTTTGAACGCACATAGGACACTATCAGTTTTGAGTGTTATGCTTCGGGCTTACAAATGCCACGGCAACCTTCCAAGGAGAAATGAACCAAACGTTTTCCAAGCATCTTGGTTAGTTTGTCTTGGTTTACCTGGACAACACAATGGTTTTCTCCAAATCAATGGAAAAGCACATAGAACATCTGCGTGAAGTCCTCGCAATCCTTTGGGAACAGAAGTTCTATGCGAAAGTGAGCAAGTGCAAGGTCGCACAAGATGAGCTCAAATACCTTGGACACATCATCGCCAAGGACTGCATTTGTGTCGACCCACGAAAGGTCCAAGCCTTTGTGACTGGCCACGCCCGGAAAATTTTGGGCTGATTTGGACTTCTCGCGGCCTTGCAAACTACTTTCGACGGCTTATGCAAGGGCATTCGACCCTGGTAGCACCGCTAACCAAACTCGCGTGAAAAGACGTGCACTAGAAATGGACATCTGATTATGAGAACGCTTTTCTAAAAGTCAAAAAGCTTCTATCCACAGCGCCCGTCCTAGCTCTTCCGGATCCATTGCAACCGTGGGAGGTTTGATGTGATGCGTCGATAGTAGGACTCAAAGCCGTCCTCATGCAGAATGGCCACCCAATCGCGTATGAGAGCCGAAAGCTCATCTCCGCAGAAACGTGGTACACGACTGGGGATCAAGAGCTCCTTGGAGTAGTAAATGCTTTCAAGATGTGAGGGTGCTGAAAGGGGTGTTACGGTCGTGACTGACCATAACCCATTGTTGTTTTTCCAATCGCAAGTACATGAGCCGATTCTCGTTCACATGGGAACATCAGCCAGGATGGGTCAAAGTGGCCGATCCACTAAGCCGAAAGCCTGTGGAAATTAAAGCAACCAACGAGGTTGGTATGTGTCTTATGGCCATTGCAACACCAACAGTACAAGCACCAGATCCCCCTCAACCTCTACGGCAACCACCACGAGAGAGAGTATCCATTACAACGGTTTTGTAAACAGGATCCAGATGGGATACTGTGTGGATTCTTGGTTTCAAGACTCTCGAAATAAAGACAAGTACAGATTGGTGGAGGCTGCAAGAATCTTTTGGCACGGAGAACAAGTTGTTGTGCCAAACCCGGGAGGCCTTCGAGAAAAGATTATTTCTCAGCTCCACGACCCGCCGGTTGTAGGTCATGTGGGACCTAGAAAGACCGAACAAGAAATCTTGGACCACTATTAGTGACCAGGATGGAGTGTCGATGTCCGTAAGTATTACATGACATGCGACCCATGAATTTGCAATAAGGCTAGTAACAAGAAACCTGCTGGACTCCTCCAACAGCTTCCCATTCCTGGGACTCCATGGGAGTGCGTCACCATGGACTTCATTACTAGTCTTCGGAATACGGCCCGTGGCCACGATGCAACACTAGTGGTTGTGGATCTTCTGACAAAGATGTCACACTTTATTCCTACAACCACTGACGTAAATGCGGAGGAGACCGCTCGCCTCTTCTTAAAGGGCGTCATAAAGTACCACGGCTTGCCATTGCGCATTATCTCTGATCAAGATCAGAGATTTATTAGTAAGTTGTGGCAAAAGATGCACGAGTACTTCGGTAGCGAGTCATAGATGTCGACGACGTTTCACCCTAAAACTGACGGACTAACAGAACGTATGAACCACACACTAGAACAAATGCTTTGCATGCACGTAAACCTTGCCATGAATGACTGGGACGAATTCCTAGCATCGACAAAGATTGTGGAGACTAACTCGGTGAATGAGTCTACACAGTTCACACAGTTTGAGTTGAACAGAGGTTGGCATCCAGTGGTCCCCTCTTCATTGGTGAAGAGTCAAAGTCTAGGAGGGCAGGTTCCTTTTGCTCAAGCCTTTGCCGAGTGCATTGAATCCTTGTTACAAGAAGCGAAGGGTCACCTTCAAGCAGCTCGGCAACGACAAAAGGCAATGCCGACAAAATTTGCCGTAAGGTCTCGTTTGACATCGGTGACAAAGTGATGCTTAACACTAAGAATCTTCGGCTGAAGTTGATAAGGGCGCGAAAACTCTACCAAATTGGATTGGGTCGCTTCCCATCGTTGCATGCATCGGGTCAATGGCATACCGATTGCTGCGTCATGAGGGTCTCGAGGGCGAGGCCTCATGGCCTCACGACTAATTGCGTTAAAAACCTCTTTTCATTGTTTTCATCTTTGTGCAAAGTTTTTTAAACTCATCTTCTGTGTCCTTCCCTTGCATCCAATGGACCACATGACTTATTCGTGTTACATTTGTTTGTTCGTGTTTGTTGTTACTACCTCGTGGACTGTTTTATTCCTCAGGGTGATTTTTATATTCTACATTGCACAGTGTTTTCATGTGAGAAAAAATAGCACAAGGTTGAGAAAGTGCGTAGAAGCTTCCTAGCAACAGGGCCGCTGACCGGGCGTCAGTGCCTAGTCAGACGGTGACGACAATCACAGGTCGTACACACAACGGCAAGGGTTTGGCTAGGAGACACAAGTCCAAGTGTCAGAATGCTTCAATATAGCATATGCAGAGATAAATGACAACTGACAGGTCCAGGGCATAAATACCTGCCGCGGCGCACGGCGGGTGTCGCACGCGGCAGTCCAAGAGTTGTCCTAAAACCGGCCCAAAACCATTGTTTTGGCCGTAACTCTACGCACACATGTCAGAATCCTACACCATCTGAACCTAGACGTACAGAATCAAAAGACGCACGCAACGACTGGTCACATGCATGCATCCATCGACTGACAGCGAGTATACAATGCAANAAAGGCGCCTGCAAGACGTAGAAGACACAGCAAGGAGTCCCGGTGACATCTGGGGCTCTGGGACAGTGGTCGGTCAGCTCCAGACGGGTAGTCCGCCGCCTGTCGTCACGCCGGTGTCACCAGGGCCGCCTGCCTCAGGGATCTGCACGAGTATGGACACGGCCGAGTGGTCACAGTAAACTGTACAGGAACGGCACAAATCACAACACTCCCCCATGACCCGATGGTACGCATGTCCATACACGTGCAGCACTGGTACAACCACATAGTGAGTGACACAGACAAATGAGACGGCAACGTGCATCCCACACTCAACCACTGTCACGCACGGGGCGAAGCCCAACAGAACGAATGGCCACCTGGAACTTTCCGCGGGCAAGTGCCTTCGTCAAGAAATCAGCTCGCTGCAAGTCAGTGCCAACCCACATGATGGAGATCACGCGTCGCTCCACCAGATCCTGAACGAAGTGATGCTCAACCGCAATGTGCTTTGTGCGAGCATGAAAAACACCAGAGTTCTCCGTAATGGCGAGAGCACTCTGGTTGTCGCAACGCAATACAATGGCAGGTACTGACTGCCCAAGCTCAAGAAACAAGCGCTGCAGCCAAACTGCCTCAGCAAGCCCTGCCCCCAAAAGCCACATACTCTACCTCCGACGAGCTACGTGCGATGCAGCCCTGCTTCCCGCTTCGCCAAGACAAAGCGGTACCACCGAGCAGAAACACGTAACCAGTGCGACTGCGCCCGTCAGGACTCCAAGCCCAGTCGCTGTCAGTGTAGCCGTCAAGGACCACCAAACACTGCCGACGAAAGCAGAGTCCGAGGTACGGCGTGGAGACCACGTGTCGTACCACTCGCACAGCCGCGTGAAGAGCTCTCGCACGTGGAGCCTGCGAGAACTGAGCGAGGACGTTGACGGCGAACGCGATGTCGGGACGCGTGGTAGTGGCCAGGTACATGAGAGATCCGATAAGACGGAGGTACAAGGTCACGTCCACTGTCTCCCCCAGCTGTGTAGGGTCGTCCACCTTCAGAGCATCTTGCCCATCAGGTGTGAGTGGTGTGGAAGCAGTGGGCACTGCACCAAGGAGATCGCTAAAGCGCTCCCCCACGACTCGTGCGTATCGGGCCTGATGCAGCAACAGTGTCCCACGTCTGCGATCACGCGCAATCTCCATACCAAGAAACACCGATGCAGGACCGAGGTCCTTCATCCTGTAGGCGGTCTGCAGGACAACCTTGGCCTCCTTCACGGCCTCCAGTGACGGAGACGCGATCAGAAGGTCATCAACATAGACCAGGATGGCGGTAAACCGCTCGGGTGTCTGTAGGATGAAGAGTGAGGGGTCGGCCTCGCTCTCTACGTATCCTACGCGAGTCAAGGTGCCAGTGATCTCCCGGTTCCAACACCGTGGAGACTGCTTGAGGCCGTACAAGGACTTGCGCAAGCGCCAGACCTTGTCACCGTCCTCAAAGCCAGGTGGCTGAGCCACGTAGATCTCCTCATCCAAAGAGCCATGGAGGAACGCGTTGTTCACATCCATCTGGTGTAGTTCCCAGTCATGCTGAGCTACTACACTAAACAGAGCTCGAGTTGAGGTCATGCGGCCGACAGGGACAAAGGTGTCAGTGTAATCAACTCCCTCAATCTGAGAGAACCCCTTGACGACCAAACGAGCCTTGTAGCGTTCAAGTGAGCCATCCGGCTTCACTTTCTTGTGAAAGACCCATTTGACCTGAATCGCCTTCCTCCTAGGGGGAAGGTCGACCAGCTCGTAGACTCCGTGCTCTCGGATAGCGCGAAGCTCATCCTCGCAAGCAGCTCGCCAGGCATCAGCATCCTGCGATGAGAAAGCCTCCCTCAATGTGCCCGGGTCCGGCGCCATAGAGGGGGAACTCTGCGTGGCAAGTACACACGCCTCAGTGTCTGGCCTGACTGCCACGAGATCAGCTGCTGCGTCACAGGCGACATGGAACTCGCGGGTGACCAGGTCGTGCCCTATGGGGCACGCTGGGTGTACCTCTGAAAGCTCAGTGCGGACACTCAAGCCTAAGGCCTTTGTGCCGGGATCACCGCTCGCGATGCTGCGAGAGGAACATCTGGGTCCGGAACCCGACGCTCGCTGAGCTCTGGAATCCAGTGGTCGAAGGCGACCACCGGACTCACGAGAGTAACCGGAGGTCGAGGGACGCACCTCAGGCGCAGGAACAGGTACGACCACGGGGACAGGTGCAACCACAGCTGGTGAGGGCTGAGACGAGGCAGTCGGAGATGCCGTGCACGGAGATGCGTGTGTGGAGAACACTGAGCTTGGGATGACAGCGGGCAAGGCTAACCCGGACACTGAGACCGGAGTTTCAGCCGACGTAGAGACAGGAGTGGGTTGGGCTGGGTCAGACGCCAGAACAGGGGTGCCAGTGGACACAGTGGGTGATGCAGGAGGAGGCGTGGGAGCAGCGGTATCTGTGGGGTGCGAAGCAGGCTGGACAGGCGGGATCTCTGGACCAACGGCAATGATAGCCGGATCATCAAGTGCTGGAGATCGAGAGGGAACTCGAGCGGACACATCAGCATGGCGAGGAATGGTCGCTGGCAAAGAGGTCTCCCCCATCCGCCGAGGACCCTCACAGGAAGGAACATGAGCTGCAGAGAGCGCTGTGATCGAAGTCAGATCACGGTATGTGAGTGACTCAAAAAACAGCGCGTCACGAGACTCAATGACACGACGGCGAGTGGGGTCCCAAAAACGCCAGGCCTTCAACCGCGAGGAGATGCCGATGAAGGCACACAAGCGTCCTCGAGGGGAGACCATGGACCCCTGCTTGTCCTCGGTGTACCATACGGAGGCCAGGGATCCCCAGACGCGTGCGAGACGAAGATCGGCACGGTGGCCAAACCAAAACTCGTACGGTATAACATGATCCGGAAGCGGACCATGCGGGAGGCGGTTCCAGACCCAAGTCATGTAGGCGAAGCCCTCGAAAGCGAAGGACTCTGGGAGACCGCACTCAGACCGCATGGCGCGGACCGCATCCTCCATGGTGCGGTTCCAGCGCTCAGATACACCGTTCTGCTGTGGGGTAGCAGGAGCGGAGACCTGGTGAAAAATGCCGTGCTCAGCAAAGAATGAGTCCATCGCGCCGAAGAACTCGCCACCACGATCCGAGCGAAAGGTATGTAGCGTGTGGCGAGACTGACGCTCAGCCATCACGAGCCAGAGCCGAACCGCAAGGGCGGCATCGCTCTTCTGACGCAGACTGTAGACCCACCGCATCCGGGTGAAGTCATCAGTCAGCGTCAGAACATACCGGCCCCTCTCGGACAGTGACTCGACTGGAAGAGGACCCAGCAGATCNGAGGGGCCTCAGCGCTCGGGAACGCGAATCAGGGTAAGTGCACCGGTGCATCTTACCCTGAGCGCAAAAAAGACAGTCGGTCTTTGGTGGCTTCTCGAAAGAAGCCACGTCAAGACCAAGAGCGGGCTGTGTCCGGATGAGCTTCGACACAGTGTCGGAGCCCACGTGATACAGACGTCGGTGAAGCAACCGCTGGTGTTCCGGGGATAGAACACCAGTGACAAAAACGCGACCAGAGGAGGAGGGAGAGCAAGGGGAGGTGGGCCGAGCAATGCGGTACAGGTCATCAACGACTGAAGCACGCAGGACAATGCTACGGGTGTCAAGAGCAGTCACAATCGTTGAATCAGCGGTATGCTCAACGGAGAGACCCATCAGAGTGCAGGCACGCACAGACAGCAGACTGAGCTCAAGATCAGGTACAAACAGCACGTCAGAGAGATACAGGGGGCCAGACGGACCATCAAAGCATACAACCCCAACACCGTGAACCGGTAAGGACAGACCAGAACTTGTTCGAACGGAACGGACAGTCGTGACAGGACCAAGTACCACAAAGTCACTACGACGACACGTCATGTGGTGGGTGGCACCGGAATCGATGATCCAAGTGCCACCGGAGTCACGACTGGTGGACGTCACTGTACAACGAGCGATAGAACACTCGGCATCACAGGGACGCTGAGCCGTCAGTGAGAAGGAACGACGTACATCACGAAGGTGAGACTCATGAATCCAGTCAGTGCAGTCAGGCCCATCATCATCACATGCGGACTGTGCTCCCCCACACGTGTCATCACGAGTCACGAGGACGGACGAACAAGCAGTCTGTGACCCACTCGACGATGACAACACACTCGCACCTCCCTGAAAGCGAAGCGCCAGAAGATGGCGAAGCTCGGCGATGGTGCGGTCACGTGGGTCTGGATCACTGCTGCTCGCCGGCGAAGATGCAGGAACAGCTGCAGTCGTAGTCGCTGCGCGTCCAGAGGAGTGTGCGGTCGACGTCCCGGACGCGGTGCGCGCAGCATGGGCAGCCTGAAGTCTGCGAGTGATGCGCTCCCAGTCGAGCGACTGCTGGCACTCGGTGTAGCGATGGGCACCTCCACAGTTGTAGCAGTGCACGGAACGGCCACTGCTACCACTGGATGACGACTGTTGCTGACCCGATCCGTGCTTCTTATTCTTCTTCTTCCCCTAGGCAGCTGCTGTAACGCCCTGCGTCTGCATGGGCGTAGACGGGGTCGAAGAGCAGGAGGAAGATGAGGTCGTGATGGAAGAAGGTGAGGGTGACTGCAGGAGAGAAGACGATGGGGAGGCGAGGACTGCGGCAGCGAGGGAAGTCTCCTGATGTGCTACTGCTGCCTCGCGGGCCGACGTCACCGAGAGGAAAAGCTGATGGGCCCACAGGAGCAGCTGCAAGGTGGCTGAGAAAGACTCGAGAGCAGCGTCGCTGTACCGTGTGAATATGTCGGTGTACTCCAGGCAAACTCCGAGCATGATCGTCTGAAGCGCCCACAGCTGTGTGCCCCCTGAGGTCCCCAGGCGCGTGTAGATACGCATGGCACGTCGCCAATAGTCCGCTGCAGGCTCCGCTGGTCCCTGACGGAGAGAGTGGAAGGCACGAATGTGTGACGCACGGGTGGCGTGCGTCTCTGCGGCCAGGAGGGACAACGCCAGATCCCAGCCTCCACGAGGATCAGCTCCGGTGCCTGTGCCAGCCTCGCCGAGGAAGGGACGGAAGTCAACAACAGTCTCGCGTGGCATGGCGTAGAGAAGTCCTCGCATGACTCGGGCTGCTGACAGCACCTGTGCTGGATCTGTAGACTGGTATGGGCTGTGGTAGTAAGGCCACACTCCNAAGTCAACAACAGTCTCGCGTGGCATGGCGTAGAGAAGTCCTCGCATGGCTCGGGCTGCTGTCAGCACCTGTGCTGGATCTGTAGACTGGTATGGGCTGTGGTAGTAAGGCCACACTCCCTCAGAAGTAGCCCACACCTGAAACAGGATCTCCCAGCAGTCAAATCCGTCCTCGCTGATGTACCGTGGAGGTGGTGCCTCAAAGTCCTTTGGCTGCCTCTCCGTGGGGAGAGCAGCCGCAGGCGGAGGAGGGCGAGTGACGAGAAAACTCCTGGTAGAGGGTGGTCAGTGGGAAAGTCAGGTGACGGTCGTATCGGGGACACAAGTGGAGGTCGGATACCCGTCTGCAGCTGCCGGAGGCGCTCCTGTAGAAGGCGAATCTCCCGCTCCTGGGAGTCATCCTCGAAGCCTGGCATGAATGGCTCGTCATCAAGGAGGTCCGCAGGTGGTGGGGAGACCACGCCAGGAGGTGAAGCAGGCGGGGCGCCTGTCACGGGCGCCTGAGCCGAGTGGTGGGTGGAGGCCGCAACGCCGGCAGCTCCCTCGGAGATCCGCGGAGGAGCCGTGGACTGAGCGCGCACGAGCTCAGTCAGCGTGCGGATCGCGTCAGTCTGCTCTCGCTGAAGACGACGCATCTCCTCCTGCTGACTGCGCAGGTCCTCAATGGCCTGCGAGCGTGGGCTCAATACCCCTGAAGAGGATGAGGAGGGATCACCTGGTCCCTTGTCCTTGTCGTCGGGCGACCTCATGTCGCCGCTCACTATGGGACGACAGGTCAACTTTGCGGGATTTCAAAACCGACTGCGTTTCTCGAGGAGTTAAAACGCTGGCAACTTTTGACTTTTCGGTTGAAAATTTGGCTAAGTGTTATGCTGACGTCAGCAAGTGGTTGCTGACGTCAGCACGACCTGATGACGTCAGCAACCAACAATGCTGACTTCAGCTTGTCCCCTCCCTTTCCCTTCCTTGTTTTTTTTTTTTTCTTGTCACGGTTTTGCCGCCGCGCGGTGCCGCGCGGCAGCTCCGCGGAAGCTGCGAAGCAGCTTCCGCCCAGCTGCTGTTGCAGCTGTGTTGTCAGCTGCAGCAGCAGCTGCGTAGCTGCGCGTGCAGCGGTGGCAGCGGCGGCTGCGCTGCTGCTGCTGCTGCTGCGCGCGGCGGCCGCTGCTGCCCGCGGCGCTGCTGCTACGCGCTGCAGCTGCTGCTGGCTGCCGCCGCCGCGCGCTCCTGCTGGCTGCCGCCGCCGCGCACGGCTGCTGCCACCACTGCTGCGCTGCTGCTACCGCCGCGACTGCCGCTGCTGCTGCTGTGCCGCTGCCGCTGCTGCGCTGCTGCTGCCAACGCCGCTGCTGCACTGCTGCTGCGCGGCTGCCGCCACCGCCTCTGCTGCTGCTGCTCTGCTGCTGCGGCTGTGGGGGGGAAGTGGCAGCTGCACGCATCGCAGCCGCCACACGCCTCTGTGTGGCGGTACGCGCTGCTGCTGCTGCCTCAGCAGCTACGATCTCACGTGGTGGGTGGAGTACGCGGACGGCGACCGGCCGTCTCCAACGGGTCCNCAGAATGCTTCAATATAGCATATGCAGAGAGAAATGACAACTGACAGGTCCAGGGCATAAATACCTGCCGCGGCGCACGGCGGGTGTCGCACGCGGCAGTCCAAGAGCTGTCCTAAAACCGGCCCAAAACCACTGTTTTGGCCGTAACTCTGCGCACACATGTCAGAATCCTACGCCGTCTGAACCTAGACGTGCAGAATCAAAAGACGCACTCAACGACTGGTCACATGCATGCACCCATCGACTGACAGCGAGTATACAACGCAAAAACATGCAAATGGGCCTCATGCCCAGTCCGCCGAAAGGCGCCTGCAAGACGTAGAAGACACAGCAAGGAGTCCCGGTGACATCTGGGGCTCTGGGACAGTGGTCGGTCAGCTCCAGACGGGTAGTCCGCCGCCTGTCGTCACGCCGGTGTCACCAGGGCCGCCTGCCTCAGGGATCTGCACGAGTATGGACACGGCCGAGTGGTCACAGTAAACTGTACAGAAACGGCATAAATCACAACAAATAGCACAAGGTATGTTCCACACACTTTCTCACCAAGTTATCATGCTTAGGTTTCTTGTCGTGTCCCCCACAGATCTCTAAGTGTGCTCTTGTATATTTTCATTCTTTCCCCTCCAAAACTCGAAACTGGTTCTTAGTTTTATTGTTGATTCTTTTGACATCCCATGGACTCGTGGGAAACACGCCCAACTACCTTTAAACCCCCGAAGTAAAAGACATTTCCTTTGAATTTTCCCTTTGTTTTTGCTTATTTGTGCACCAAAATCCCTTATTGAAGACATAATGCTAAAATTTTCCTTGGTTTTGCTTAGTTTTGTACCAAAATTTCTTATTGAATCATCGATTTTGAATTTCTTCCCCCTAATCTAGGTTAGTTTGTGGTGCACCAAGATTAAGCATTGTTTTGGCTCCTGCCCTGCATTGTTTTACCTCCTGACCTCACAATCTCACTTTGCGCCCTTTCTCCCTATAGCATGAATTGCACCTTTTGAATCTTACGTGCACCATTGAATTCTTCATCAGGATTAATGAAGCCACATATGATGCCCCAACAAGGAATGTTCTACACGTTGTTCCTTTTCATCTCATTTTATGTGTAAGTTAGGCTGATTCGACCTCCTATCCACCCCATACTTTACTTCATTTGATAGAATAGATGCATTGGCGAAGAATAACTCTCGCCTTAAACCCTTTAAAGCATCTTTTTTCATCTCAGAGACACAGATTTAATCATAGATGTATATTATAAATTCATTGAATAATATTTTTTTATTTATTTGAAATGAAAACACAAACTATTTCCTCCCTTTGTGAGATCGTTGCAAACTTGTGGCCAGGTGCGATCCCTGGGCTTGCCTCTGTGATGAGTTGGGACCGTCCCCCTCAGTCGCCTAGGACCTGGAGCCAAAAGACAAACCCGTTTGTCCGCTTGATCAGCCTGACGAGGTTCAAGGTTACGCTCTCTTAGTCCTGCTGGCATTCCTGCAACGCCGCAGCTGGCACGTCAAGCGTGTCGACCGTCCCAGAGCCGGCATTATCCGGCATTGAGCGTCCACCAATTTGAATCACGCCGGCACTGGACGGCACATTTGCGTTGTCTTGAATGTTTGGAATGACTTTTGCCGGCAGAACGCCGGAAAATGCCGGCATCCCTCTGTCATGACCTAAAGGGACACTCCGACGATGACAACGAGAAGACCTACATTGTGTCGTATCCACTACTGCCGGCCGGCCGTCGTCCGTGGTCTTGCTTATTCACGGTGTTTGTTCTTGGATTTAGCCCTGTTCTGAATCAGTACGAAAGGACCGCACGCATCATGGTTCGCGAATTCACATGGTTTGGTGCAAGAAGTGTGTCCATCGCAGAGTCCACTACATGTTGTTTACGTATCCGATGTAAAAACTGTTCCATCGATTTTCTTTGCGGGAAACTGTTCCCCCTCGATTCGACGATCGATACCATAGCACCTTCAGAATATATTGGAATTTTAAAATTTCCTTAAGTAAGTGTTTGAAATATCGGACGGCTCGAAGACATGTTTATCATGTAACTTCTCTCATAGTAGAATATAAACATTTTCCGTACCCTCTTTTCGATTGGGCCACAGCTGCCGTGGCTTCATGCATCAATTGGAAAGCTAAAGGGAGGAGTACATATTGCATTTGCGCGTCAGGACGGCTTCGATCGACCTTCAGTGAAGCCGGGATTGTAAAAAATCGTTTCGCATGGACGCGCGATGTCAGCCCTTCAGCTGAACCGATTCCGTTCAACGACTTCGGAGCCCGCCCCATTCCCCTCGCTCGCGATTCTAGACCATCGTCGAGAGCAGGCGCGGCAAACAGTGTTTGAAGACGCGTTTTCCGTTTTTCTTAGTCAAGGCCCATGCATGTGTGCACGTGCAAGAGCTTGGGTACGACATGCTCCTAATGACCCGGCGGAGACCTTCCACTGAAGAGGACGAAATCGGATCGGGGTAAGGGAGGTATGGTGGGGGAGTGCAACATCGTCGTTGCCAGCCTCTGTTGCGGCTTCTGCTGATCGCCATCTGCGTGGACTGGAATTGCCGTCTACTGCTGCTGTTTCCAAACGCATTTGAAGAGGAGTCCCTCTACTGCCCTCTGCGGGCTGTTGCCGCTCGTCACTGCCATCATTTGCCGCTGTTGGCTCCATCTGCTGCCGCCGCTGCGTGTCAAGATCGGAAGCCAGCGGACATCATCGACCATTCCGCCACGTCGCCACATCCGCAGGTTGCCAGCCCGCCGTTTCCTGTCGCTTCTTGTTGCTTCTTGAGTCGATCTCCCGCCCACTTTTTGTGCTGCTGCTGTTGCTGGCGCAGGCGCTATTGCTGGTGCTGGTGGCTGGTGCTGGTGGATGGTGCTGGTCGCTTGTGCCGTTGCTGGTGGCTGGTGCTGGTGGTTGGTGTTGGTGCCTATTTCTGTTGCTGATGGCTTGTGCTGGCGGTGGTGCTACTGCTGGTGCTGGTGCTGGTGCTAGCTTTTGAGGAGTAGGAGGGTCGCCCTTCCCCATTTGATGTGTTCATTGCTGCTCGTGCCTCTGCTGCACGTGCCGCTGTGGCTGCTGCTGCTGCTGCTGCCATCACAGTTGCGTGGCGGTGCATTTTCCCCATCCGGTGTTCTTCCTGGCCTCAGATAACTGTCATGTTCGTTTTCCGATCTTTCCTTGATTCTTACTGGGGCCAAGGGATCGGAGGGAACACCTCCTTCTTTTCAGTGCTGCAATCTCCACTGATGCGGATGTTGCGACGCCTGGGTTGGAGTGGGACATGGGAAATAGGAAGTAGGAAATAGGAAACAGGAAATGTAGTAGTGCCTGTTGCATTCGCCCTATGTTTCATTGTTTTGCTTCGTCCATTGGGCACTTAGCTGATTCTAGCTGTTTGGACGAAACACCACAAAAGATTCTGAAGTTCAAGATTGGGTTCATGCAACTGTGCGAGCGAGCACATGTCCATTTTCGATAGTGCGGTTGAGGTTGTGGACGTGCAATTGAGGTTGTGGACGTGCGATTGAGGTTGTGGACGTGCGGTTGAGGTTGTGGACGTGCGATTGAGGTTGTGGACGTGCCGTTGAGGTGGTGGACGTGCGGTTGAGGTTGTGGACGTGTGGTTGAGGTTGTGGACGTGCG
>SZWC01015816.1:49826-61109 GCA_023375785.1 Penium margaritaceum | reverse complement strand
GCGGAGCATGCGGTTGCACATCCATGGGTGACGTAGCATACGGATACGTGGCCATGCACTGACCATGTCCATGAAATGCCATTTGTGGCAGGGAGTGTGGGTGAAAAGCCATGGATGGGGAGGCGTATTGACTGACCATCATGTGTGGATGTGAACATGGAAAAGGCATCATCCATGTGCCACAACACGAATGAGCCACGGGTGGAGTGGCCTGCATGAATGGCGGGGTTGAGTTGGGTGGAGGAGAGGGCGCAGGTGGGGCGGCTGTGGTGGATGCATGCGTAGCCCACGACACGGCGGCTGTGGTGGATGCATGCGTAGCTGCGGGTGGGTCGGCTGTGGTGGATGCATGCATAGCCGCGGGTGGGGCGGCTGTGGTGGATGCATGCGTGGCTGCGGGTGGGGCGGCTGTGGTGGATGCATGCGTAGCCGCGGGTGGGGCGGCTGTGGTGGATGCATGCATAGCCGCGGGTGGGACGGCTGTGGTGGATGGAGGGGCTGTCATGGGTGGGGCGGCCATGTTTGATGGTGGGATAGTCACGTCATCCTCACCAATGACAACACGAGAAAATTCACGCAAGAAGGTGGTGTCATCTTGCGGACGAGGAAGAGTACAGCACCCCACCAGCCTATCTAGACGCTCCAAGCGCCAGTCGAGCTGTGTGAGCAGCTGTGTCTTGAGCTCGGCAAGGTCGAGCACGGACACGACTGATTGCCGGTGTTGCCAAACCTGCTCTTCCTCCCTTATGTGCGCTGCCATAGCATCACGTATGCATTCAAAAGCCGTCCTGCACAAGGGTCATAATACCTTCCATGAACAACTTCGCAAAGTGGGAGATATTGAGGGCATACATGTACCTCATGAAGCGAGATGGTCTGTCATGCAAAATTACCTCCGAAAAAATGCCGTCAGCCGTGGATGTGACGCGGTCGTGCTGGACTCGGTGCTGAAGTAATCTTGGAGGAGGACTCGACGAAAGTACTCGAAAACACGAAGAACATTCCGTGCGGAGGTTAGCTGTACCTTGTGCTCCAACTCGTATTGCACATGAACAAGTTGGACCATCCTTGACCACAAATGTGTAACAAAGTCGGGCATATGCACAAAGGAAAGCAACTGCATTGTGGAGATGCTCATGAACCCGAGACACCTTCTCGCGTGCACTCTCCACCCATGGAAAAATGGTCTGCTCGGCCTCCTCTGGGAGCAAAAACGCCGACCTAGGCAGAAAGTAGGCATTCCTCTCAAGAGGGAATCCAGCGAGGGTCAGCCCAACATCACGACAAACAAAACCGATGTAGCTGAACGCAAGAGTGTCATTCTTTGCTCCATGCCAACGACCAGCCGTGGCAATGTCGCTTTGGTGGCAACCATGTAACGCACAGAAGATTGCTGCCGATGGCCGAAAGGCATGCAAAACCTTCGCCGTGGAAACCTTGCCCTCCTTGAACACCCTCCGGACGTACTTGGACTGACCCTGTTGAGTCATCTCTTGAGCATGTGACTGTAGGTTCGTTGGCCATAGGAGGATGTCCTTCCTGCAGTGACCATTGACAATGGAGCTAAAAACAACGAGTAGGATACGAGGCCCCTAACCATAGGCCTGGGCTTGACGTAGGAGGATACAACATGACATGGGTGAGGTGTTCTTACCACCTCTCCGATGTAAAATCAGGAATCTCCTCTCCCGCCATGTGCCAGCGAAAGAAGAACCAGGTCGCCAGCGATCCAATCGCACACAATTTGACTTTGCGACACCGGAAGAGAAAACCATACTGACTGACTGACTGTCTGACTGACTGACTGACTGACTAACTGACTGAAAGACAGACAAACTGACTGACTGACTAACTAACTGACTGACTGACTGACTGAATGACTGACTGACTGACTGACTGACTGACTGACTGACTGACTGACTGACTGACTGACTGACTGNGCTCGGCCTCCTCTGGGAGCACAAACGCCGACCTAGGCAGAAAGTAGGCATTCCTCTCAAGAGGGAATCCAGCGAGGGTCAGCCCAACATCACGACAAACAAAACCGATGTTGCTGACCGCAAGAGTGTCATTCTTTGCTCCATGCCAACGACCAGCCGTGGCAATGTCGCTTTGGTGGCAACCATGTAACGCACAGAAGATTGCTGCCGATGGCCGAAAGGCATGCAAAACCTTCGCCGTGGAAACCTTGCCCTCCTTGAACACCCTCCGGACGTACTTGGACTGACCCTGTTGAGTCATCTCTTGAGCATGTGACTGTAGGTTCGTTGGCCATAGGAGGATGTGCTTCCTACAATGACCATTGACAATGCAGCTGAAAACGAGTAGGATATGAGGCCCCTAACCATAGGCCTGGACATGACGTAGGAGGATAGAAGATGACATGGGAGAGGTGTTCTTACCACGTCTCCGATGTAAAATCAGGAATCTCCTCTCCCGCCATGTGCCAGCAAAAGAAGAACCAGGTCGCCAGCGATCCAATCGCACACAATTTGACTTTGCGACTCCGGAAGAGAAAACCATACTCAATACTACTGAGCTGGTTTGTCTTTCCTTGGCAAGATATGATGCACAGGCATGTGGATTTTTTTGGCCAAACTGCTGTTGTTGGCATGTCGACAAGAAACAAGTCACCGAGTTTTACTTGCCGGGCATCATCCCCACGGTACAATGCTTGTCGCATGATCTTCATGAGAGAGCTGTATTTGATCGCATGGTCAAGGAAACCTCGCTTGTACACGACGTCAATGCACTTCTCAAACTCCTCTTGCGTCAAGTGGTCTGTGATCGTGTTCTTTTGCTGATCATCGCCGCGGGCGCGACTCAGCCGGTGCTCTTCCCGAATCACTCGCAGTGTCAAGCGCTTGACATGCGCGTTATTTGCCATCTTCTCCCCAAGATCTCAACTGTACAACTCCTCCAACGTTTGTTTTGCATCTTCCAAAGAAGACTTGACAACCTTGAGGTGGTTGCGCTTCACAATTTTTTGACACTTTGTTCCCGGCACCTCACCAACTTCAATGCAAAACTGAATAAACTTCGCTATCCGGTCAGAGTGAGGAATTGGTCTACGACCGATGACCTTGCACCACATGAAAAATAAACGCTGTTGCTTCATGTACGACACTGCAGTGTTCTCCGACGAGCTCAAGGCAGTGGCAACCCGAAGGCGTGCGCGATCGCGGTGAGTCACCCGCCCTAGATCATCGTCAGTACCGTCCACGGTGTGGCTCTGGGTACCGACACCATGCGTACGCTCCTCCTCATCCTCATGTCCATCATCCTCATCGAAGCCACCATCATCATCATCGTCAATACCCGCCGCACGAAGTTCAGCATCACCACCTTGAACCTGTCCACCCATCCCAAACATGGTTGCACTAATGTTTGTGAGCCTTGGAAACCTGTCTGGATACATCATGTCTCTGACAATCTCGGCCATACTTAGCTCATTGCCAAAAGCATTGTAGAAGCGCGTGTCAGCCTTGTCAATGGTTGATATTGACAAGACCAGCTTACTCCGCTCCTCCTTATGGTGTCCCTGGTCAGCCCCTGCCATGTTCAAGCCTTTGCCTTGTAGAATACTTGGTTTTTTTGGGTTGAATCTGCAGAAATAAGAAGTACACAGCGGTGCAATCATGTTGTTGGCTCTTATNGAGCCGCTGGACCCCTGAGCCGCTGGACCCTTGAGCCGCTGGACCCCTCAGACGCTGGACCCCTGAGCCGCTGGACCCCTCAGCCGCTGGACCCCTGAGCTGCTGGACCCCTGAGCTGCTGGACCCCTGAGCCGCTGGACCCCTGAGCCGCTGGAACCCTGAGCCGCTGGACCCCTCAGGGGCTGAGCACCAGAGCCACTGAGCCCCTGAGCCGCAAAGAGTTTTCGAGCCCTTCAATATCAAAGAGCTGTTGAGACCGTGATTTGTAGAGGGCCGCTGAGCCCCTGATTTGCAAAGAGCCGCTGAGCCCCTGATTTGCAAAGAGCCGCTGAGCCCCTGATTTGCAAAGGGCCGCTGAGCCCCTGATTTGCAAAGAGTCGCTGAGCCCCTGATTTGCAAAGAGCCGCTGAGCTCCTGATTCGCAAAGAGCCGCTGAGGCCCTGATTTGCAAAGAGCCGCTGAGCCCCTGATTTGGAAAGAACAGCTGAGCCCCTCAACCCTAAAGCATTGATGATCGCTGACTCGCCTAGCCGATGAGGCGCTGAGAGCCGCTGAAGTGAGTGGTTGGGATTAGTCGTGAGACCACAGCAACGTGAGGTCAGATTGTGGGACGGCCCCTCAACCAACGAAGCACAGGTTAAGCACCTTGGAATTGGGTCGTAGCGACTAAGTCTTTGGATGCTGTCAAGAGGCGCGCGTAGTAGGAGGCGGTCGTGAGGCAGTCTGACGGCAATGGGAAGAGGAAAAGAACAGAAAAAAAAAGGGCCACGGGAGGGCCATGGACCGACGCTTCACGGCTTGTGCTACTTGCTAACTTAAGCGCTGAAGCTCTGCTCGCTTTGGATGGGGTTTGAGACCCTTTGAGGGAGTTCGGATGATTCAGGTTTTTTTTCCATCTCCGTCTGATGCTCCAGAGCTGCCCGTCGAAGTTTTTGTGGCCATCTCCCTTGCTGGTGGACGTTTACGTCGATCCAATATCTAAGGCCCCGTTTGGTTAGAGGGTTACCATCGTACGCTTTTTAGTGTGTTTTTTTCTGGTTTTTCCTGCTCTGTCCCAGTGGTCCAGGGTATCTGAGATACCCAAACCCCGCTGTCCCACTGAGACACGAAGCGAGTGTCCTCGCTGTCCCACTGCCTCACAGCTGGGGTGTCCCGTTTGTACGGGTATGCTTTTCGAACTCGATGGGGGCAGTTAGGAGTTGGTCGAATAGACCTGACGCTAACCCACCCCATCGGGTTTCTGCAGAGGAGAGGTCCTGACATGCGCTGGTCGACAAAACGGAGACAAAAATGACAACACCATGCGTGGAACAACTTAACGACGTGGAGCCCAGGCAAAAAAGAGAGCGAGATCATCCTCAATAGCAGATAGTTGAATGGAGATCGGTATCCTCCTTTTGTTTTTTGGCCCATGGTCGTAACCGACGGAGGCGGCGGGGCTACCTCAGCGCCAAAGGTCGTCCGGGGTTGCACCTGGCCACCCTAGGTTTCCATCGTGGTGGTATAGAGTTAAGGTTGGGATGTTTCAACCAGAGCATAAAGGCGGAGTAAAATCACACCCTCATTAATATCACCCTATTTTTTGCCCTCCTTTCCCCTTTGTTGTGCCTTCGGTCACAACATGAACTCGGTACCAGGTGCATGAATCTAGGTTTTGAGTCAAACATACATCGGTGGGAAAAAAACATTCACTGTATTTCAGTATCTACTAAATTCCAATTTATGTTTTATTACTTGACTACCTTTTTCCATGCTTCATCAATCACTTGCCACTTTTTCCTGCATTCAAGCATGTTAACATGAACCATGGCACTCCTTCCATCATATTTGAACCTTTCTACAATCCCTTTAGACGATAAATAAAATGGTAACCAATGTTAGAATCTTATCCATTCTTTTGGCTACGCATTTTGCTTCGAGCTCATCATACATTCAACAAGACATTTCAATGTAGTACATCAGTGGATGTATCAACTATGCATCATGGAGAAATCAGAATCTCCAACTATGTATCAATCAGAATTGCACGACATGCAAGTGCAATGATGAAAGGAGATGTTTCACAAATGCAAAACGAAAGCACACTAGATCATTGTTCAGATGTACCATCTAAGCGTTTGCAAGATAAGGAGTGGCACGGAAATCATTTGCGAAGGGAGCAGTAGCACTCACTTCCAGCTGCAATGGAGGAGTGACCGCTCATGCACAAGGTACACACGTGGTGGAAGGAAGTTTCATGAACTCCTCAACCACATGATCAATGTTCCCGGGCATGTCCGTCAGTTGTGCCTTCGTTGACCACACAGGGTACATTTTGAGCCTATATTTGTAGAAGATAGTGGTGGTGGATATGAGAGTGCAAGAAAGTGACAAAAACAGGTTGCTCCATAAAAATTGACTGGAATGAAAGTTCCATGGAGGATTTTTCACACGTTCTAACGCACTTAACGGAACTCGATACGGAGTCCGTTTCAGTGAGATGAAGATTTCCAAAGTTTGGAGATCATGGGTTGGGTTCAAGTGAAAACCTGAGCGCTTTGATCTCAAAAGGCGGCAGGATTATTGGTCAGACAGCTGAGAACGGCCTTCAAGGAGAAAAGGCAGCTAGAGGACCTCTAAGAGACTTCAAGGAAGGTGTTGACCACGATTTTTGGTCGTCCAAGTGGTCTGAGACATAATTCTCTTGTGCGACAAGGTGACTACCGCTCATCCCGCTAGGCTAGGAGATTGTGCTAGAAGGTACACTTTGACAGAGTGTATCTCAGTGCTTCCTAGGCCAAATGAGGCATCTAAGGGCTTTTTAGAAAGCTGTGACAATGTACTTTCTCACTCAAGAGGCCATTCAGACATTCGCATCCTCTGCAAATCTACATTTGCTTCCATAATTTCTGTCTCTACAACCTGCAACCCCCTCTCACAAACAGTTGGTCCTGCCTAGGCGGCTCTTAGTGAGCCTGATCACCTCCCTGAGGGCTGCCCCAGTTTCCATCAGTGGCATCAGAGCTAGAAAAAGGCCTTGTCTCATCCTTGAGGCATTCCTTGCACCCTGTTGTGTGAGAGAGCCAATTGTATATTGAACCTTGCATTACCATGGCGACATCTGCTTCTATGATGGCCGGCGTCAACATCGGCAAGTTCAAAGACAAGAGCTTCTTAAATTGGAGCAACAACATGAAGATGGTGTTGATGGAGAAGGGTCTCTGGAGCCAGGTGGATGAGAAGGAGAAGGAGAAGGAACCATAAGAAAGCTCCCTATCCCCTATCGAGGCCCGTACCTACCGCGAGAATCGGTGACCACGCCCTCGCAACTATCTACCTCCACCTCGCCAAACGGCATCAACTCCTCGTCCGTGGCATCCTCACGGCAAAGGAAGTCTGGAAAAAGCTTGAGTCCATTTATGCTTCCGAGTCAATCCTCATGAACATGCAGCTGCGTCGTCGCTTTCACACTATGAAGATGGATGAATCCGGATCCATGATTGACTACATCAACATGGTGAAGTCTCTCTCTCACCAGCTTGCTGCGATTTAGGACCCTGTCAAGGAGCGTGTGCTCATGCTAACCATCCTCTCTGGCCTTCCTAGCAGCTACACTCCTCTCATTGTTGCCTTGGACCAGCATGGCGACAAGCTCTCCCTCAATGATGTGGAGGAGAGCCTGCTGTTTGAGGAGGAGCGGCGCAAGGGAGAAGAGGGCGGAAGCGGACTAGACGTCGCTCTCATCACAAACTTTGGTCATGGGGGCGGTGCTACATCAACCAGGAGCAATGGCCGAGGAGGGAAGAAGAAGGGGAACTACCACGAGTGCAAGAATCCAAGCCATTGGGCGCGCAAATGCCGGAAAAAGAAGGCGGACCTTGCGGCTGGATTGAGAGCGGGAACACATTCCGACACTTCCGCAAACGCCGTAGATTGGAAGAGTGGATTCGTGACAACCATCCTGGTTCTGCACGTCTCCAACAATACCGCCCTGTTTTGGATCATCAACTCGGGAGCCACGCGGCACATGAGGTGTTGCAAGGAGTGGTTGGTTCTCTACACCGTTATTGAGCCTTGTCGGTTGTACATGGGGGACAATCATGTGCAAATGGCGGTTGGGGAGGGTGACATTGTGTTTTGTGCTTCCGTCGAGGGTAAGCATGTGGAACGTCGTGTGAAGGGGGTGCTCCATGTTCCGGGGCTGGCAACTAACCTCCTCTCTCTCTCATCTCCCATCTCTGAAGGCATGCAGGTTTGCTTTGAGAATGGTGGCTGCACTAACTGCACGTGCAGGCCGTGTGCTTGCAAAAGCAAGAAAGGGGGACATTTTTTTCCACCTCTACGTGGCATCGGAGAAGGAAGCCAACTCAGCGTTGGTCGCGAGCGAGGGAAAACACGACATCGGCTTGTGGCACCGCCGGCTCAGTCATCTCGGCTTTGGCGCCATGATCTCCATGCAGCAGATAGTCCTCGGCCTGGAGCTAAAGCAGGTGAAGCAGCCTGGTGCATCAGCTTGTGAGAGCTGCATTAAAGGGAAGCAAGATCGCGCTCCTTTCCAAGGGAGGGGAAGGGGGCGGCTGAGCTTCTCTCACTCGTTCACCCTGATTTGTGTGGTCCCATGCCATCACAATGCTTGTCCGGCAAGTTGTCCTTTGTCACGTTCATTGATGACAAGTCGAGGAAGACGTGGGTGTTGTTCTTGGCTGGAAAGGATGAGTGCTTTGATGCTTTCAAGGTGTGGTTGGCTACTGCACAGAATGAGAGCGGCAGGCGGTTGAAGGTGCTTCGCACCGATGGTGGAGGAGAGTACCTCTCCAGCAACTTCTGCACCTTCCTCAAGCGTCGCTGGATCAAGCACGAGGTCCCCCCACCTGGAACACCGCAACTGAATGGCGTGGCTGAATGCGCAAACTGCACGCTCATGGAGCGTTTTCGCAGCATGCTCCAAGGTGTAGGGCTCCCGCCAAACTTTTGGGCGGAAGCGGTCAATACCGCCGTGTACCTGAAAAACCGAAGCCCTACGCGCGTTGTGCCGCTGATGACACCGCATGAGGCATGGACAGGTTGCAAACCAACAGTGACGCACCTGAAAGTCTTCGGGTGTGGCGCATTCGTGCACGTGCCTACCGGCAACCGTTACAAGCTGGACGCAAAGTCGGTGAAGGCCGCCTCCCTTGGTTATGACACCATGGGATACTGCCTCTACAACGTTGCCGCACGCAAGATTAGCCGTAGACGTGACGTGGTCTTCCAAGATGAAGTGAAGGACTGGACTTGGAGCCCTATGTTGGGAGTTGCGCTTGCTCCCGCACTTGTACCAAAAGTGGGAGGAGTACCGGCAGAAGAAGAGGGCGGTGCGGAAGATGGCGGTGACAGTGGCAACGACAAGGAGGTGGTGGGAGCTGAGAAGGAGAAGGAGCCGACAGCACAATCTGATGAGGAGTAAGACAGCAACGCACAGCACCTGCCACAATGGTCCGCACGCCTCAACAAAGGTGCAAAAGACATTGGGAAGTCGTTGAGGCGATCCTAGCGCCTCACATAGAAACAGAGGCCGCTGGAGGAGCTGGTGAACTTGTGCACCGTTCCACCAACAACGGAGTCGTTTGACCTCAAACTTCTCTTCCTCACAGTGAACGATGACCTAGCCACATTCGCTGAAGCCATGCACAGCCCCAAGGTTGTAGATTTGCGTGGCGTAGTAGATGAGGATTATGGTGCTCTCATGAAGAACGGCACATGGACTCTCGAGGAGGCTCCACACGGCAGCCGGGTGATCGGATGCCGGTGGATCTATAGGCGCAAGCGTGGTGTGGATGGTAAGAATCTCAGGTACAAAGCACGGCTGGTTGCAAAGGGGTATGTGCAGACCGAGGGTGTGGATTAGAATGAGATATTTGCACCTGTCGCTAAGTTCCCATCCATTCAAGCGATCCTTGCTCTTGTGCTGCTATGGACTGGGAGGTGCACCAAATGGATGTGACGTGTGCATTTCTGAATGGTGACCTTGAGGAGAATGTGTACATGGAGCAGCCGAAGGGGTATGTCGTGGAAGGGAAGGAAGGTTTGGTGTGCAAGCTTGTGAAGGCCCTCTACGGCCTGAAGCAAGCCCCACGAGCATGGTACCACAAGATGGATGAGCAGCCAGCTGGCCTTGGCTTTGTGCGCAGTGAGGAAGACCATGCTGTATATTGGAGCACACAAGAGGCAAACCAGATTATCATCTTTCTCTATGTTGATGATCTGCACATTGCATCTGACTCCAAGTCCCTTTTGGATGATGTGAAGCACTCCCTTGCTTCCAAGTTCGACACGAAAGAGAGGGGAGAGCTCAGTTACTACCTTGGCCTTCAAGTCAAGCGCGACCGGCAGCAGCAGACTTTGGAGTTGTCGCAGAGCATGTATGTGAGCGGCATCATCATGCGCTTCAACATGGCAGGAGTGCAGAAAGCAACAACACTGGAAGTGGGAGCGCAGCTGAGCATGACACAGACTCCCCGCGGCATGCAAGAGAGCAGCCGCATGGAAGCAGTGCAGAACCAAGCAGCTGTTGGAAGCCTCATGTATGCAGCAGTCGGCACGCGCCTCGACATGAGCCAAGCAGTCAGAGTGTTATGCAAGTTTTGCACGAATCCGGGCGTGCCGCATTGGGAGGCGGTCAACCGCGTGCTACGCTACCTTGACAGCAGCAGCAGCCTTTGCCTCACCTTCAACGGCAACAACAGCCCCATCCTCATTGGCTACAGTGACGGAGATTGGAGAGGTGACCTGGACACAAGGAGTTCATCCAGTGGGTTTTTGTTTGTACTCGGGGTACGTGCAATCAGTTGGAGGAGCAAGAAGCAAGAGTGCGTTGCCCTCTCCTCCACCCAAGTAGAGTACATCGCCCTCAGTGAAGCAGCAAAGGAAGCTGTGTGGCTGCGTGAGCTACTGGCAAGCCTTGGACAGCAGCAGACCACAGCCACCACCATCTATTGTGACAACATGAGCGCCATTGCTCTGACAAAGTACGCCGAGTTTCACGCCCACACCAAGCACATCGACTTGCGGTACCATTTCATCCGCGAGCTTGTAGCAAAACAGGTGGTGCAAATCAAGTTCTGCCCTTCAAGCATGATGCTGGAAGACTTCCCGACCAAGCCGCTAGCAGCGCACCGCTTTTAGTAGCTGAGGGGACAGTGCGGACTTGTGTGATTTTTTTCTCGCAAAGTGGGAGAATGGTGGATATGAGAGCGCGAGAAAGTGACAGAAATAGGTTGCTGAATAGAAATCATCTGCCATAACAGTTGCAGACAGGATGTTTCACAGGTTCCAACACACTTTATGGAAGTCGATACAGAGTCCGTTTGAGTGAGATATGGATTTCCAAAGTTTGGAGATCATGGGTCGGGTTCAAGTGACGAATTGAGCACTTTGAGCTCAAAAGGCGGCAGGATTATTGGCCAGGACGGCTGAGAGCGGCCTTCAAGGAGAAAAGGCGGCTGGAGGACCTCCAAGAAACTTCAAGGAAGGTGTTGATCACCATTGTTGGTCGTCCAAGTGGTGTGAGACATAATTCTCTTGTGTGACAAGGTGACTGCCGCTCATCCCGCTAGGCTAGGAGAGTGTGCTAGAGGGTAGACTTCGACAGAGTGTATCTCAGTGCTTC
>SZWC01015816.1:18892-30857 GCA_023375785.1 Penium margaritaceum | reverse complement strand
GCCTCGCAGCGCTTGAAGCCAAGCTCACCTATGAAACTGTCCATCTTGAGGTACTACATGAGCGGAGCTTGCTTCAGTCCATAAAATACCTTGCAAAGCCAGCACACCTTCCCATGCGATGCATCCATGCCCTCCGGCACCTCCATGTAGAATTCCTTGTCTAGGTCGCCATTGAGGAACGTAGTTTTGACATCCATTTGGTGGATTTTGTAGTCATGTCCCACTGCTACCGAGAGGATAGTGCGGATGGAGGCAAACTTGGCCACTGGTAAGGCTGCACACGAAACATAGGATCCGTGGTAACTATCCACGGATACCGGATCCAGAATCGGATCCGTGGTTCCGGATCCAAGTTCCTGGATCCGGTTTTTATTCACGGATCCTAACCGGATCCTGAGGGGGAGGGGGGGGGAGGGGGAGGAAAAAACTGCAAAAGTTCCTGCTCAAATCTGTTGCGGATCCGAACAAATCGCTCATTGAAATTCAAACAGTCATGCTCGCGTGCCGCGCTTAACATCTGCACTTGAGTAGAGCATGACCGTGTGCCGGACGTGGACCACCAGAACTGCGGGCGTGAACATCTGGCGGTCCACGTCCGACACACAGGGCCCATCCTCAATGGTCATTGCCTGACAGGCCAGACGATCCAACGGCGTGGGTCAACTATGTCAGAAATCGGGTACTCCCAAGACAAGCGTGTTGCACTGGGCTCCTCCCTGGGAGGAGTCATTCGCGCTGCGGGCGCGCTCAACTCCTCTCATGGAGGAGTTGAGCGCGCCCTATGTAGAATTTTGTTTTTTCCATGTCCATCAGGCTGGATCCGGTAGAGTGGAACCGTGGATCCAGGTCCCGAAATCGTGAATCCATGGATCCGCGAATCTATGGATCCGGAACCCCGGTTCCGGATCCAAGTCCAGGATCCGTCCCATGGATCCGGATCCACCTCAAGATCCACGGATAGGATCCGTGTGCAGCCTTAGCCACTGGTGAGAAGGTCTCGTCATAGTGGTCCCCTTTTCTCTGAGCATACCCTTTTGTCATCAGCCGCACCTTGTAATGCTCCACCTCCCTCTTCTTTGTGAGCTTCTTTCGGAAGACCCACTTGAAGCCGATGATTTTCTCACCCTCCGGCCGGCGAACCAGCTCCCAAGTGCCATTCTCCTCGTGGGAGGCAAGCTCAGATTTCATTGCTCCTTCCCACTAAGCCCCATCCTTTTGCTGTAGTGCCTCCTTCACAGATTGAGGCTCCTCTTGCGTGAAGAAGGCTTGTGCAAACCCGGTCCAAATTTCCTTGTTGGCTGCGTACTTCTGTGTCCTTCTTCGTACACGACTACTTGTGCGGGAGTGTTGAGGCGGTTGTTGCTGTTGCTGTCCCCTTTCGACACCATCCTCTCCAAGTGCCTGCTCCCCCTCTCTCAAAGACCTTGGAGACATCGGTCAACTCTACGCCTCCACGTCCATCTTCGGTGCTTCGGATTCCTCATCTGAAATGGTAGGATCAAAGTTTGCCGCTCGCCCATCCCTAGGGCGATCCTCTTAGACTGGTGTTGTTGCAAGGACGTCACCCTCATTCACGTCCTCCGGCATCTCCCCCTCAAGGAGTGGCAGCCACTCCCCTCTTTTGGAGAGACCTTCCCCCTCATCCGTCCAATGGCTTTTCTGGTCAAACGTGACATCGCGACTTCGCACAATCCGCTGCCTCCTCGAGTCAAAGATTTGTTACCCCGTGCTGTGTGTCCAACTTGCCCTGCCTTTCGCGTGCTTACACCATCGCATGTGCAACCAACCAAATGTACGGAGGTGACCCACTGCCGGCTTCCTCTTGCTCCACACCTCTTGTGGCGTCTTCCACGCCTTGCTCTCCTTGTCCTTCAACGGCTTGGTCAATGTAAGGTTCATTATGTATGCCGCTGTCCGTGCCGCCTCCGCCGAATAACGTTGTGCAAGGCCAGCGTCACTCAACATGGATCGTTCCATGTTAATGATTGTGCGATTTGCTCTCTCTAGGATACCATTCTGCTGCGGGGAGTGTGGAGTTGTTTTGAGCCACTCAATCCCCTAGCTCTTCATCCACCAAAGGCAACCCGCATATTCACTGTCGTTGTCGCTTCGGAACACCTTCACCTTCAACTCTGTCTACTGCTCCACATCTGCCAAGAACTCTTGCATGCATGCAAGGAATTCGCTCTTCCGCTTCATGAGGTAGAGGTATAGTTTGTGGCTGTGGTCGTTGATTAAGGTGAGAAAATAGCAAGCACCGCCAATGGAGCTCTCAAGTGGTCCACACACATCTGTGTGTACCACTGCCAACACAATTGATGCACGTATCCGCTTTGCTAGAAACAACTACCGCGTTGATTTGTGAATGACGCATGGCCCACACACCGTCTCCTTGGTTCCATCAAGGCCACTGATTTGGAGACCCCACACCACCTCTCTCTTTGCCATCTCCTTCACCGTTGATGGAGAACTATGGCCAAGTCACCGGTGCCACAGGTCCAAGACTTCTTTATCCTTGTTTGCAAGATCAGCGGCATTGGATCCCGCCCGGCTGCCGAGGATCTTTGCGTGTAGAAAGTACAAGTCGTCCTCTCTCTTGGCGTGTATGGTAACATTGTCTTTACCCTCCTTGCGGATGATGGCCTCCTTCTTTGTAAAAAGCACCTCAAGTCCCTTGTTGGTAAGGCGGCCAACAAAGAGCAGGTTTTCCCCAAAGTTGGGCATGTGGAGCACGTCCTGGATTGAGGTCGTGACAGGTTTGCCATCGACAATTGACTCAATGCAGACGATACCCTCACCGGTGGCTACCTTTGCTTTTCCATTTGCCACCATCATGCGTCTCTTCGAGGCGCCGTAGGTGACAAATACCGCCCTGTTCCATTGCGTGTGGCGGCCTGATCCGGAGTCAATGACGGCAACTCCCGCATCCTTCAAGTTGGTGAGGTTGTATGCCATAAGGGCCTACTTGTCTTTCTTCTTGCCCCATTGCAACCGGTATGGCTTCTTCTTGGGGCAGTTGCTTGTTTAGTGGCCCTCCTTGCCCCAGTTGAAGCACTCCCCTTCATGTCACCCTTCTTGGTGCCCTGTTTGACACCCTTCCACTTGTTGCCTCGGCCTCCACTGTGAGGATGAACTGTGTAAGAAGAGCTTGATGCCGCTGCACTCTCACAACCGCCTTGTCACATCCACTCGTTGCACATGTACTCAACATGCTTTGGGTACTTTAGCTCATCAGAAGGCCAGCCACAAAGGACTGTGATCATGGGACTCAAACTTTCCGGCAAGGCTAGAAGGAGGATTGTAGCTTGCAGTTGAGAGTTGACCTCCCAACCAGTGGCCACGCACTCCACTATGAGTGACTCAATCTGCTGCATGATCTCCATGATGTTCTCACCTTCGTTGGTCCGCAGGGTGACGAGCCGTTTGAAGATGAAGAGCTGATTGGCGAGATTGCTTGACTGGTAGATGGAGCAACGTTTTGACCATACCTATGTGGCCAGGGTGCATCCTTGGATGTGCCCAAGTTGTGGTGGGCATAACGCGCACACAAGGAGCGCGAACACCTTTTTATTGTGCTTCTTTTATGCCTCCTTCATCTCAGCCATTACAGTCTCTGGTGGAGCAGTCTCATCGTTCTTCACAAGCTCAAGAAGTCCCTTGTCATCGAGGAAGACCTCAAACTGTCACCTCCACAAGGAAAAGCTTGTCCCATCAAACTTTAGAACAGTGTGGCTGCTCTCTTGCTCATTGGCGGCCATGTCTTAATGCAAGAAGCGTGGACACAAGATGGCTTGGGACCTCTTAAAGGCATGGGCCCATAACCCTTTGTTGGCGTGAGGGTGAGTGTGCATCCCAGAGGGTCCCTAGCAGCGGCTGGTTCACACCACCAACTATTTTTGGAGAGACTAAAGTTGTGAAGGAAACTGGCTCCAAGGATGGCAAAAAACTGGTTGGAGTGTGTGGCAATACTTTTGGTCTCAATTGAATGGGATTGAACTCTTGATCAAGGCTCATGAAAAAAGAGTTTTATAGCCGCTGATATAAGCTTTCCAGAACACCAAAGTATGCCAGATTTGAAGCTTCCTAGCACATTCTATGGCTTCTAGAGTGGCCCTTGGTAGGCTGTCCTTTTTCCCAACTATGAAGACCTCCCTTCCTTCCTCTAGAAGCTTCTGCCCTATCCCAGATTCCTCAGCTTGCTTCTAGTAAGATGGAAGGTATCCAGAAGACCAAGACACCTCTAGATGCCTTGTAGGACAAGTCATCCCTTCTAGAAGGTGTGCCGCCCTCCTAGATCCTCTCCTGGCCTTCTAGAAACTTAAAGAGGAACTCTAGAGGTTGAGCTAGCCTCCTGACATCTATTTTCCACCTCCCTTGAGGCAGGGCGGAAATTTATCTTATGGGAATTGAACCTGGACCCCTACCTCTAGAGGTGGACATCATTAATCACTAAGCCACTTCGGCTTGTCTTTTTGGTGTTCCTTTTTGGATTCTCTCCTGCCATGGTGAGGAGCATTTCTCCAACAAACAAGGGGGTTTTTACTCCAAGATTGTTGCTTCGCACGAGGTTTCTTGTTTAGAAACTTTAGTTTTGCACTTAACAAACATTAGTTTTTGTTTTTGACACGTCTGCACAACAACGTCGCATGCGAGGCACGATGGACAATTTCATGCCAGGCATTATTTTGTCATCTGTGCACTCTCTTGCTTGATCTCTCCTCTTTTCTTACTCATCTGATGAGGCAAGAAGGAAAGGGCAAGGATCAGGGCTTGAGCCCAGAAGCCTTGAGGCCTCGCGGCCTCGTGGCTGGTGATCAAGCGACCAGCTAGATTGGCGGCCAGTAGGTGGTTGCCCGATGATCGGCTGGTCACTTGACCGGCCATGAGCCGTTAGTCTGCCTGGCCCTAGCTGGCAGGCAGCCTGCAAAAGGGCTGCCTGCCAGTCAGCCCTCCGTGTGGCAAGGGGTGGTGTTTAGCCACCCCTCACTCCTGGCAGACCGCATGAGGGGTAAATCATTACTTTTTTTAGGCATTAACAAACAGGTTGTTTTCTTATAAATGTGGCAAGACTAGCCATGTTATCCACATGCGGGGGTGTACAGAATGTCCAACATAGAAGTTTTAGGATATCATGTTGATTTCACAAAAACAATAAGACATGGCAGTAGTTCTTCAATGTTTCTATGACTAACACTAAAAACCTTGGATGGCTGTATAAGATGTGTGGAAAAAAAAGAACATTGTGATTTCTTATCTACAAGAAGAATTAAGTTATTCATGTAAATCTTGAAGACAGGAGGCTATACCCGTGAGGCAATGTCAAAAACTCCAACAAACTAATGGATTTGTTAAAGTCGGCAATACATGCAATATAGAAATGGATGGAGTACATTGCGTCGAAAGGGAGAAGCTTCTGTTTTTTTAACGTGAATGACCAGAAATGAGGTCGGCTTTTCCACTGATGGCCAACATTCATACACGTCTCATCGTGTCACATCCTCATAGAGCAAAGCAACCTTTTGAAGGTATGTTTTATGTTTTTGAATTGAGTTATGACTATGTCATAATCGTATCTATTGCAACTTTCACTCTATTTTGTGCACTCTTTCCTTGTAGAAAAAAACCTGTTTTGTACATGTCATTATCTGTGAGTGAAATCACTTCAATGTAATATAGGTTTTAAAAAACGTTCATACGCACTTTGTTAACATCAGTGTTTTAGGATGAATCTCTTCACAAAGAGAAGCGCCACAACATCTCATTCACAATATTGGTCTTTTAGTTTCTTTTTATTTCTTTTTTTTTGAAAAGTAAATGTTGATTAATATGAAGGAACATGCAAATGCCGCCCCTGACCGGCACATCTACGGGGTATGAAAACATGCAAAAGCCGCCACCCATGGCACAAGAAAGACGAGAGGGAAAGCAAGGAAACAAGCGTCAAGGACGGAGGAGACTCTCCTCGCCGTCCAACGGCACAGTGTAGCGAAGGTCAAAAAGCGTAACAAGGCCAAGGGGCCACGGCCGCGGCAGCTCAACAGGCGTGACACTGCCCAGCGCCGGGTCCAGTCCGCCACGCCACAAGCCGAAGTCGCGGAGCACATGAACCTGCTGCCGTATCCCAGCAACGGACAGCCGCTGCGCGAACAAGGACACCGCCCGCGCCGACCACCCCGGCTGGTCAGCCTCGCTGCGCCTGCCCCGACCCTTCTCGAGGCACAACGCCGCCAAGTGCCAGATGAAGCGCCAAGAATCCGGGCCAAGACCGCTGAAGGTCTCCCAAGCCGCCGTGCGCAGCCAGTACCCCGGCAGCTATGCACGGGCGGCCTTGTAGTGCTTCTCCTTCACGGCCTCCGCCGTCAAAAGAGCCTGCCCCTCCTCGTTCACCTTGTCCGACTGGGCGTCCACCGTGGTAACGTCCACCACCCACGCCGTGCCCTGGACCAAGTCGAACACAAGGACATCTGGCCGTAACCCCCCCGGCAGCAAGCCCTCCGGCTCCACCATCGCATGGAGGGAATGCTCGTGGCAAATCTCTGCCAACTCATCCCGAATAGCATGGTGGACGCAGATAATTGGCCCAGACCCTGCACGGCGCGTGACATCCGCCGGAAGGAGCCCATGACCGCCATGGATAGAGAGATATCCCAGTGGCAAACCCAGCCAAAGCTGGGCGTGGAGCCGAAAGTCGGCCGGGACCAAGTAGAGATGATCACAAGGGTCCGCAGGGCTGGCTTGAAGCCAGAGAACTGCCCCGCGGGACCCCACCGCCCAGCACCTCCGCACCATAGCCTCACACGCCTCCGCAAACAGCGCAGCCCCAACCATCTCCACCTCCTCCAACCACTACAGAAGCTAGAAATGGAAGAAGGACGGGCTGAGCTGCTGGTACAACCCCCGACCAGCACACTGGTGAAGGACCTCAAGCGCGGGCAAGCGTGCGACAATGGAAGCTGGCAGGTGCTCCACAGAATCCTCCCAAAGAGGACACAACAACTCCATCTCACTAGCCGCAGGAAGGTGGGNGAAGGACGGGCTGAGCTGCTGGTACAACCCCCGACCAGCACACCGGCGAAGGACCTCAAGCGCGGGCAAGCGTGCGACAATGGAAGCTGGCAGGTGCTCCACAGAATCCTCCCAAAGAGGACACAACAACTCCATCTCACTAGCCGCAGGAAGGTGGGGGCCGAAGAGGTCATGAAGAGACTGGACCAAGGCCGCAGAAGAGCACGCGTAGGCAAGGTGCGCCCTTGGAGCCGCAGCAAAAAGGCCCATGCCCCCAGCGTCAAACGGTAACTGCGCTTGGAGCCGCGCCAACCCCAGCAAAGCGCCAGCATGGGAATACGGCGGGGCCTCCACCACCCCCAGGATTCCCAGGAGAGAACGCCACACTGCGGAATCAAACTCCTGCAGCACCCGCAACCAGTCGGCATGAAGGGGCAGAGGGCGCACAAGGAAGTCTGCCCGGGGTGCAATGCACAGCCGGAGCATCGTCACCGCCGCCTGCGGATCCTCTAGCTGCGGGAGCAGTAGGAGCTCACGGGTCTGCTCACGGAGCCACTCCTCCCCCCAGCCCCTTCGAAATCCAGCAGACCCAATAGGACAGCCCAACAGCTCCACCCCCTCCAATGTCGATGGAATCCCAGCCAACGCGCCTGGAAGTGCCCCACACGTCCGCCGCCATAAGAGACACTTCTTCGGCTGAACCTGAAGCCCCTGGTTGCTAGCCACTCGGAGCAAGGAGGAGAAGCACCTGGCCAAGGCCTCCGGCTTGGCGCAAATGGTGGTGTCATCTTGGAAGGCCCCGACGTGCCCCAACGCAACCCCCTGTTGGCTACGCAACTCTGCCGCACCCACCCCCAACACCGGCAGAAGGGCCAACTCGAAGAGGATAAGCCCCAACGGGTCACCTTGCCGCACCTCGCGCTGGCTCTCCAAGACGGCTGGCGCACTTACCCCAAAAAGCAACAGCTGCCGAGGGGACGTGTAGAACTCGTAACTTGCAAAAATCGTAACGGGTCCTCAAGACCCATTTGTCTTTTGTGACTGCCACATGGGCACCGAACTTGACTGTGCCAACTCGCATGGTCAGAGTTTTTCTGGAATAATTGAACAAAATGAATGAAAATTTTCAATATGGTTTCTCCCTCCATTCCTCCATATTTAGGACCAAATCGTCCCAATTTGTGATGGTTTTGCAAAGAAAACTTAGATATGGGGTGCCAAAAAAGTTACCAAAGTGGGTTGCTGGATAACATTCATCAGGCACAACAGATGAATAGAGGATTTTTTCCTGGTTTTCTAGCACTTTACAGAAAACTCGATTCGGAGTCCGTTTGAGGAAGATATGGATTTTCAAGGTTTGGTGGCAATGGGTCCGGTTCAAATGACAGCTCCTACACAACCAGCACCAATGACGGCCAGAATTATTGCCCAGGGAGGTTTGGAGCAGCCTTCAAGGTTGAAAGGTGGCAGGAGGACCTTCACAGAGCTTCAAGGAAGGTCCCCAAGACATGGCAGGGATGCTAATTCTCTTGTGTGAGAGCGTGACTGCCGCTCATCCCCCTAGGCTAGGAGTGTTCTAGGAGGTGAACTTTGACACAGTGGTTCTTCGAGCTCTATGTGCCAAATGAGGCATACTTAGGCTTGTACTTTCTCACCCAAGAATCAAACCAGCCATTTGCGCCATCTACACAACTTTACATGCTCCCATTTTTTATTCTCTTCAACCTACAACTTGTCTCTCACATATAATTTGTCCTGATTAGCAACTCTTGATGAGCTTGAGACCACTGAAACAATCGAAGGCTGCCTTTGATTGTTTCAGTGGTATCAAAGCCAGAACATAGCCTTGCCTTGTCTTTGTTGCATCTGTTGCACACTGGTGTCCAAGAGAGGCTGTTCGTGAGCCAACATTGCAGTCAACATGGCAACATCCACTTATGTGGTGGCCGGCGTCCACATCACCAAAACTGAAGGCAAGAACGTCTTCAACTAGAGCAACAACATGAAGATAGTTCTGATGGAGAAGGGACTCTATGTTGAATATGGTGTGCCAAAAAAGTGACCAAAGTGGGTTGCTCGATGAAAAACATCAGGTCACAACAGTGAATAAAGGATGCTTTGCTAATTTTGTAGCACTTTACGGAACTCAATTCGGAGACCGTTTGAGGGAGATATGGATTTTCAAGGTTTGATGGCAATGGGTCCTGTTCAAGTGCCGACTCCTGCACTACGAGCACCAATGAAGGCCACAATTATTGGCCAGGGAGGTTTGGAGTGGCCTTCAAGGTAGAAAGGCCGCAGGAGGACCTTCATTGAGCTTCAAGGAAGGTCCCCATCAAGATTATTGGTTGTGCACATGGCAGGGATGGTAATTCTCTTGTGTGAGAGTGTGACTGCCGCTCATCCCGGTGGGCTAGGAGTGTGCTAGAAGGTGAGCTTTGACAGAGTGGTTCTTCCAGCTCCATGTGCCAAATGAGGCATACTTAGGCTTGTTAGAAATATGTGCTAGTTTAATTTCTCATCCATGAGTAAAACCAGCCATTTGTTCTCTCCACAAAACGCCACACACTCCCGTATTTTTGTCTCTACAGCTTAGAACTTGTCTCTCTTGTCTCTCTCGGTGAGCTTGATCCCCTCCCTAAGGGATGCCTTTGATTGCATCAGTGGTTTTAGAGCTAGAAAAAGGCTCTGCCTCATCCTTGAGGCATTCCTTGCACCCTGTTGTGTGAGAGAGTCGTTTGGGGGCTGAACGTTGCACTACCATGGCGACATCTGCTTCTGTGGTGGCCGGCGTCAATGTCGCCAAAATCGAAGGCAAGAACGTTTGGAGCAACCACATGAAGATGGTGCTGATGGAGAAGGGACTCTGGAGCCATGTGTGTGAGGAGGAACCAGATTAGTCCTCTCTCTCACCTGGTGAAGCCCGTACCCACCGCAAGAAGCGTGACCGCGCCCTCTTGACCATCTACCTCTACCTCACTGAACGGCAGTAACTATTCGTCCGTGGCATCCTCACGCCTAAGGAGGTTTGGAAGAAGCTTGAGTCCACTTATGCATCCAAGTCAATCCTCATGCACATGCAGCTGCATGGTTGCTTTCACACTGTGAAGATGGATGAGTCCGGAACTATGATTGATTACGAGAACATGGTGAAGTTTGTTTCCAAGCAGCTTTCTGCAATTGAGGACCCTATCAAGGAACATGTGCTTATGCTGACCATCACCTCTAGCCTTCTCAGCAGCTACACTCCTATCATTGATGCCCTGGACTAGCGTGGCGACAAGCTCTCCGTCAACGATGTGAAGGAGAGCCTGATTTTGTTTATGAGGAGCGGCGCAAGGGAGAGGACATCGAAAGCTGACTGGACATTGCTCTCATTACCAACTCTGGTCGTGGAGGCGGTGTTGCACCAACCGGGAGCAAGAGTGGAGGAGGAAAGAAGAAGGGGAACTACCACAATTGGAAGAATGATGGGCATTGGACATACAAATGCCGGAAGAAGAAGGTGGACCTTGCAGCTAGAGTCGGAGCAGGAAAGCATTTTGACGCTTCTACAAACGAAGCACATTGGAAGAGTGGATTCGTGACAACCATCCGGGTCCTTGACATCTCAGATGACACCACCTCATTCTGGATCATGGACTGGGGAGCCATGCGGCACATGACGTGTCACCGGGAGTGGTTCCTTGTCTACACCGTCATTGAGCCTCGTCAGCTGTACATGGAGAACAACCATGTGCAAATGGCAGTTGGGGAGGGTGAGATTGTGTTTTGTGCTTCCGTTGAGGGCAAGTAAATGGAACGTCATTTGAAGAGGGTGCTCCATGTTTTGGGGCTGGCAGCTAACCTCCTCTCTGTCTCATCTCTTATCTCTGAAGGCATGCAGGTTTGCTTTGAGAATGATGGCTGCACCATCTCTGCACGTGCAGGGTGTGTGCTTGCAAAAGTGGACAAAGAGGATAGACTGTACCGTCTTTATGTGTCATTGGAGAAGGAAGCCGACTCAGCGTTGGCAGTGAGAGAGGGAAAACACGACATTAGCCTATGGCACTCCAGCTTGGTCAACTTGGTTTTGATGCAATCATCTCCATGCAGTAGATGGTTCGCGGCTTGGAGCTTAAGGGAGTGAAGCAGCGAGGTGCATTGGCTTGTGAGAGTTGCATTGAAGGGAAGCAGGGCTATGCTCCATTCTTCGGCGGAGGGGAGGGAGCGGTTGAGCTTTTATCACTTGTTCACTCTTATTTGTGCGGTCCCATGCCATCTCACTCCTTGTCCAAAACGTTGTACTTTGTCACATTCATTGCTGACAGGTTGAAGTAGACGTGGGTGTCCCTCCTGACCCAAAAGGATGAGTGCTTTGATGCTTTCAAGGTGTAGATTGCTGCTGCACAGAATGAGAGTGGCAGGCGGTTGAAGGTGCTTCACACCGACGGTTGAGGAGAGTACCTCTCCAACGACTTCCGCAACTTCCTCAAGTGCTGCGGAATCACGCACGAGGTCACCCTACCTGGAACACCACAGCTGAACGGCATGGCTTAATGCACGAACCGCACGCTCATGGAGCGTGTTCCTAGCATGCTCTAAGAGGCGGAGCTCCCGCCAACCTTTTGGGCAGAAGCGGTCAACACTGCCGTGTACCTGAAAAACTGGAGTCCCACGTGCGCCTTGCCACAGATGACAACGTAGGAGGCGTGGATGGGACGCAAGCAAACAGTGATGCACCTGGAAGTCTTTGGGTGTGGCAAACTTGTGCACGTGTCTGCCGGCAACCGCAACAAGCTGGACGCAAAGTTGATGAAGGCGGCCTTCCTCGGCTACAATACCATGGGATACTACCTTTAGAACCTCGCTGCTCGCAATATCATCCTCAGCCACGACGTGATCTTTCAAGAGGATATGAAGGGCTGGACTTGGAGCCCCATGTCTGCAGTTCCACTTGCTCCCGCACTTGTAGCAGAAG
>SZWC01015816.1:7770-18843 GCA_023375785.1 Penium margaritaceum | reverse complement strand
TGTCTGCCGGCAACCGCAACAAGCTGGACGCAAAGTTGATGAAGGCGGCCTTCCTCGGCTACAATACCATGGGATACTACCTTTAGAACCTCGCTGCTCGCAATATCATCCTCAGCCACGACGTGATCTTTCAAGAGGATATGAAGGGCTGGACTTGGAGCCCCATGTCTGCAGTTCCACTTGCTCCCGCACTTGTAGCAGAAGTGGGAGAAGAGTCGATAGCAGAAAAAGATGGTGCGAAAGATGGTGGTGATAACGGCAACAACAAGGAGGTGGAGGGAGCTGAGAAGTAGAAAGCAATGGAATCAGATGAGGAGGAGCAGCAAAGAAATGCACGGCAGCTGTCTCAGAGGTTTGCACGCCACAACCATGGTGCAGATGGCCATGCCAAGTTGTTGAGGAGATCCAAGCACTTAGCAAGCAAACAGAGGCCGCTGGAGGAGCTGGTGAACCTGTGCAGCGTTCCACCACCAACGAAGTCGTGTGACCTCGAGCTTTGCTTCCTCACAATCATCGATGACCCAGCCAAATTCACTGAAGCCATGCGCAGGGTCAAGGCGGGAGATCGGCGTTCTGCAGCAGATAAGGAGTATGGTGCGCTTATCAAGAAAAACACGTGGACTCTCAATAAAGGTCTAGTGACATTTCGGTGATCTGGTGTCGGTGGATCTTTAGGCGCAAGCGTGGTGCGGATGGTGAGGTGCTCAGGTACAAAGTACAGCTGGTTGCAAAGAGGTATGTCCAGACTGAGGGTGTGGATTACAATGAGACATTTGCACCTATCGCAAAGTTCCCATCCATCCGAGCGATCCTTGCTTTTACTGCTGCTACAGATTGGGAGGTGCACCAAATGGATATAACATGTGCATTTCTCAATGGTGACCTTGAGGAGGAGGTGTACATAGAGTAGCTGGAGGGATATGTAGTGGAGGGAAAGGAGGAATTGGTGTACAAGCTTGTGAAGGCTCTTCACCGCCTGAAGCAAGCACAGCAAGGATGGTACCACAAGATGGACAAGCAGCTGGCTGAGCTTGGTCTTGTGCGCAGTGAAGGTGACCATGCAGTTTAAGGGCGCATGCAAGTGGCAAGCCAGGTCATCATCTTGCTCTATGTCGATGATCTGCTCATTGCATCTGACTCCGAGTCTCTTTTGGAAGATCCTTTCTGCCAAGTTCGACACGGAAGACATGAGGGAGGTGAGCTACTATCTTAGCTACTACCTCAGCTACTCCAAGTCTCTTTTCAAGCAGTCCCTTGCTGCCACTTTTGACATGAAAGACATGAGAGTGCTCAGCTACTACCTTGGCCTTCAGGTCAAGCGCGACTGGCAGCATCTGGATTTGGAGTTGTCGTAGAGCACGTACGTGAGAAACATCGTCAAGCGCTTCAACATGGCAGGAGCGCGTAAAGCCGCAACACCATTGGAAGTGGGAGCAAAGCTGAGCATGATGCAGACTCCCCGCGGCATGCAAAAGAGTAGCTGTATGGAAGTAGTGCCATACCAAGGAGCTGTTGGGAGCCTCATGCACGTGCCTTGACATTAGTCAAGCAGTGGGAGTGCTCAGCAAGTCTTGCGCGAATCCGGGCGTGCCGCATTTGGAGGTGGTCAAGCGCGTGCTGCACTACCTTGAAAGGGGTAGCAGCCTTTGCCTTACTTTCAACGGCAAGAACAGCCCCATCCTCATCGGCTACAGCGATGGAGATTTGAGAGGTGACCTGGACACAAGGAGGCCGACCAGTGGGTTTGTGTTTGAACTCGAGGGAGGTGCAATCAGTTGGAGGAGAAAGAAGCAAGAGTGCGACGTTCTCTCCTCCACTGAAGCTGAGTACATCACCTTGAGTGAAGCAACAAAGGAGGCCGTGTGGCTACATGAGCTTCTGGCAAGCCTTGGACAGCAGCAGACCACAGCAACTACAATAAACTATGACAACATGAGGGCCATAGCTCTGACAAAGAACGCAGAGTTCCACTCCCACACCAAGCACATTGACTTGCAATATCACTTCATCCATGAACTTGTGGCAAAGCAAGTGGTGCACATCAAGTTATGTCCTTCAAGCATGATGGTGGAAGACTTCTTGACCATGCCGCTGGCAGCGCACCGCTTTCAGCAGTTGAGGGGACAGTGTGGACTTGTCTGATTTCTATTCTTGCAAAGTGAGAGAATGTTGGATATGGGGTGCCCAAAAAGTGACCAAAGTGGGTTGCTCGATAAAAATCATCAGGTCACAGCAGTGAAAAGAGGATGTTTTTCTGGTCGTGTAGCACTTTAAGGAACTCAATTCGGAGTCCGTTTGAGGGAGATATGGATTTTCAAGGTTTGGTGGCAATGGGTCCGGTTCAAATAACAGCTCTTGCACTACCAGCACCAATGACGGCCATGATTATTGGCCAGGGAGGTTTAGAGTGGACTTCAAGGTAGAAAAGCCGCAGGAGGACCTTCAGGGAGCTTCAAGGAAAGTCCCCTCCAAGACTGTTGGTTGTGATCATGGAAGGGATGGTAATTCTCTTGTGTGAGTGTGACTACCGCTCATCCTGCTAGGCTAGGAGTGTGCTAGGAGGTGATCTTTGACAGAGTGGTTCTTCCAGATCCATGTGCAAAATGAGGCATACTTAGGCTTGTTAGAAATCTGTGCTAGTTTAACTTCTCATTCGTGAGTCAAACCAGCCATTCGAGCTCTCTACACAACTTCACACGCTTCCGTATTTTTGTCTCTGCAGCCTACAATTTGTCTCTCACATACAATTGGTCCTCCCTAGCGGCTCTTGGTGAGCTTGATCACCTCCCTGAGGGCTGCCTTTAATTGCATCACTGTTGATCCACGTGAGTGAGGTTGACACTGGTGAATCCTCCCTCTCTGCTGCCAAGGCGCATACTCACCGCGAGAAGTGGGACCACGCCCTCGCCACCATCTACCTCTACCTCACCGAACGGCAGCAATTCCTTGTTTGTGGCATCCTCAACCCAAAAGAGGTTTGGAACAAGCTTGAGTCCACCTATGCTTCCAAGTAAATCCTCATGAACATGCAGTTGCATCTTCTCTTTCACGTCATAAAGATGGATGAGTCAGTCTCCATGGTTGATTACCTCAACATGGTAAAAGCTTCGGCTAACCAGCTTGCTGTGATTGAGGACCCTGTCACGGAACGTCTTCTCATGCTAAACATCCTCTCTAGCCTTCCTAGCAGCTACACTCCTCTCATTGTTGCCCTGGACCAGTGTGCTCACAAACTCTCGCTTGATCACGTAGAGGAGAGCATGCTGTTCGAGGAGGAGCGACGCAAGGAGGGAGAAGGTGGAAGCGAACTTGACATAGCCATTGTTGCCGACATGAGTTACGGGGGTGGTGCTGCATCCACCAACTGTTGTGGAGGTGGAGGAAAGAAGAAGGGAAAGTGCCACTACTGCAAAAAGCCATGCCATTGGGTGTGCGAATGCCGGAAGAAGAGGGCAGACCTTGCGACTGAGGTAGGATGGGGGAAACAGCCTGGCACCTCTGCGAACGCCGTTGATTGGGATACTGGACTTGTGAGCACCATCTCATTCCTGCACAGTTCCTCTAAAACTGCCTTTTCTTGGATCATTGACTTGGGAGCCACTCGGCATATGACTGATGGAAACTAGGGCAGCCCTCACGGAGGTGATCAGGCTCATTAAGAGCCGCCTAGGCAGGACCAACTGTTTGTGAGAGGGGGTTGCAGGTTGCACAGACAGAAATTACGGAAGCAAATGTAGGTTTGCAGAGGACACAAATGTCTGAATCAACTCTTGAGTGAAAAAACACATTGTAACATATTTCTAACAAGCCCTTAAATGCCTCATTTGGCCTAGGGAGCACTGAGATACACTCTGTCAAAGTCTACCATCTAGCACACTCTCCTGGCCAAGCAAGATGAGCGGCAGTCACCTTGTCACATAAGAGAATTATGTCTCACACCACTTGGACGACCAACAATCGTTGTCTGCACCTTCCTTGAAGTCTCTTGGAGGTCCTCCAGCCACCTTTTCTCCGTGAAGGCCGCCCTCAGCCGTCCTGGCAAACAATCCTGTCGTCTTTTGAGCTAAAAGTGCTCAGGTTGTCACTTGAACCCGACCCATGATCTCCAAACTTTGGAAATCCATAACTCACTCAAACCGGCTCCGTATCGAGTTCCGTAAAGTGCATTAGAACATGTGAAACATTGTCTATGCAACTGTCATGCTAGATGATTTTTATCGAGCAACCTATTTTTGTCACTTTCTAGCACTCTCATATCCATCATTCTCCCACTTTGCGAGAGTAAAAATCACACAAGTCCGCACTCTCCCCTCAGCTGCTGAAAGCGGTGCGCTACCAGCGGCTTGGTCAGGGAGTCTGCCAGCATCATGCTTGAAGGGCAGAACTTCATCTGCACCACCTGCTTTGCCACGAGCTTGCAGATGAAGTGGTACCGCAAGTCAATGTGCTTGGTGCGGGCGTGAAACTTGGCGTTCTTGGTTCGAGCAACGGCGCTCTTGTTATCACAGTAGATGGTGGTCGCTTTGGTCTGCTGCTGTCCAAGGCTTGCTAGCAGCTCACGCAGCCACACAGCTTCCTTTGTTGCTTCACTGAGGGCGATGTACTCTGCGTCGGTGGAGGAGAGGGCAATGTACTCTTGCTTCTTTCTCCTTCAACTGATTGCACCTCCCCTGAGCACAAACACAAACCCACTGGTTTACCTCATTGTGTCCAGGTCACCTCCCCAATCTGCATCACTGTAGACGATGAGGATGGGTCTGTTGTTGCCGTTGAAGGTGAGGCAAAGTCTGCTGCTCCAGTCGAGGTAGCGCAGCACGCGCTTGACCGCCTCCCAATGCGGCATGCTTGGATTCGCGCAAAAGTTGCATAACACTCGCACTGCTTGGCTGATGTTGAGGCGTGTGCCGACTGCTGCATACATGAGGCTTCCAACTGCTGCTTGATATGGCACAGCTTCCATGCGGCTGCTCTCTTGCATGCTGCGGGGAGTCTGCGTTATGCTTAGCTTTGCTCCCACGTCCAGTGGAGTTGTTGCTTTTGCGCGCTCGTGCCATGTTGAAGCGCTTGATGATGTCGCTCACGTACGTGCTCCGTGACACCTCCAAAGTTTGCTGCTGCCAGTCGCGCTTGACCTGAAGGCCAAGGTAGTAACCGAGCTCTCCCTTGTCTTTCATGTGGAACCATCCGCACCACGCTTGCGCTTGAAGATCCATCGGCATCCGATCATCCAGCTGCCGCGTGGAGCCTCCTCGAGAGTCCAGGTGCTGTTCTTCATGAGCGCATCATACTCCTCATCTGCTGCGCCACGCCAATCTGCCACCTCGGTGTTGTGCATGGCTTAAGCACATGTGGCTGGATCATCTTTGACTGTGAGGAAGAGAGGCTCAAGGTGAGACAACTCCGTTGGTGGTGGAACGGTGCACAAGTTCACCAGCTCCTCCAGCGGCCTCTTTTTGTTTGCGAGGTGCTCGGATCGCCTCAACGGCTCCCCACTGTCCTTTGCGCCTTTGTTGAGGCGTGTGGACCATCGTGCCAGCTGCTGTGCGTTGCTTTGGTGCTCCTCCTCATTAGATTCCGTTGCCAGCTCCTTCTCCTTCTCAGCTCCTTCCACCTCCTTGTCGTTGCCGATATCACCGCCATCTTCCACATCGCCCTCTTCTGCTACCAGTACTTCTCCCACTTCTGGTACAAGTGTGCGAGCAAGCAGAACTGCGGACAAAGGGCTCCAAGTCCAGCCCTTCACTTCCTCTTGGAAGACCACGTCACGGCTGCGGATGATCTTGCGTGCGGCGAGGTTGTAGAGGCGGTATCCCATGGTGTCATAGCCAAGGAAGGCGGCCTTCACCGACTCTGCGTCTACCTTGTTACGGCCGCCGGTAGGCACGTGCACGAATGCGCCACACCCAAGGAGTTTTAGGTGCATCACTGTTTGCTTGCGTCCCGTCCACGCCTCCTCTTGTGTCATTAGCGGCACGGCACACGTAGGGCTTTGATTTTTCAGGTACACAACGGTATTGACTGCTTCCGCCGAAAAGGTTGGCAAGAGCCCCGTGTCTTGGAGCATGCTACATACACGCTCCATGACCGTGTGGTTTGTGTGTCTAGCCTAGCCATTCAGGTGCAGTGTTCTAGGTGGGATGACCTCGTGCTTCATCATGCGACGCTTGAGGAAGGTGCGGAAGTCGTTTGAGAGGTACCCTCCTCCACCATCGGTGCGAAGTACCTTCAACCGCCTGCCACTCTCATTCTGTGCAGCAGCGATCCACACCTTGAAAGCATCAAAGCACTCATCCTTTCCAGCCAGGAAAGACACCCACGTCTTCCTCGACGTGTCATCAATGAATGTGACAAAGTACAACTTGCCGGAAAAGGATTGTGATGGCATGGGACCGCACAAATTAGAGTGAACGAGTGAGGGAAGCTTAGCCGCCCCCTTCCCCTCCCCCGTGAAAGGAGCGCGGGCTTGCTTCCCTTCAATGCAGCTCTCACAAGCCGATGCACCCGACTGCTTCACCCCCTTGAGCTGCAGGCTGCGGACCATCTGCTGCATGGAGATGATGGCGCCAAAGCCGAGGTGATCGAGCCGGCGGTGCCACAGGCCGATGTTGTGTTTTCCCTCTCTCACTGCCAATGCTGAGTCGGCTTCCTTCTCCGATGCCACATAGAGGAGATAAAGACCGTCCTCCTTGTTTGCTTTTGCAAGCACACGGCCTGCACAGGCAGAGATGGTGCAGCCACCATTCTCAAAGCAAACCTGTATGCCTTCAAAGATGAGAGATGAGAAAGAGAGGAGGTTAGCTGCCAACCCCGGAACATGGAGCACCCCCTTCACACGACGTTTCATATGCTTACCCTCAACGGAAGCACAAAACACAATCTGACCCTCCCCTATGGCCATTTGCACATGGTTGTCTCCAATGTACACCTGATGAGGCTTAATGACATTGTAGACAAAGAACCACTCCCGGCAACATGTCATGTGCCGCGTGGCTCCCGAGTGAATGATCCAGAACAAGGCAGTGTTGTCGGAGACGTGCAAGACCCGGATGGTTGTCACCAATCCACTCTCCCATTTTGCGGCCTTCGCAAAAGCGTCGGACTGTTTGCCCGCACCCACTCCAGCCGCAAGGTCTGCCTTCTTCTTCCAACATTCCCATGCCCAATGGCCTGGCTTCTTGTAGTAGTGGCAGTTCCCCTTCTTCTTCCCTCCTCCGCCGTTGCTCCTGGTTGATGTAGCACCGCCCCCATAACCAAAGTTGGTGATGAGAGCGATGTCCAGTCCGCTTCCGCCCTCCTCTCCCTTACGTCGCTCCTCCTCAAACAACAGGCTCTCCTCCACATCATTGAGGGAGAGCTCGTCGCCACGCTGGTCCATGGAAACAATGAGAGGAGTGTCACTACTAGGAAGGCCGAAGAGGTTAGCATGAGCACACGCTCCTTGAAAGGGTCCTCAATCGCAGCAAGCTGTTCAGAGAGAGATTTCACCATGTTGATGTAGTCAATCATGGATCCGGACTCATCCATCTTCACAGTGTGAAAGCGACGATGCAGCTGCATGTTCATAAGGATTGACTTGGAAGCATAACTAGACTCAAGATTTTTCCAAACCTCCTTTGGCGTGAGGATGCCACGGACGAGGAGTTGCTGCCGTTCGGGGAGGTGGAGGTAGATGGTTGCGAGGGCACCGTCATGCTTCTCGCGGTAGGTACGGGCCTCGACATGACACAGGGAGCTTTCTTCTGGTTCCTTCTCCTTCTCATCCACCTGGTTCCAGAGACCCTTCTCCATCAGCAGCATCTTCATGTTGTTGCTCCAGTTGAAGAAGTTCTCGCCTTCAAACCTGGCGATGTTGACGCCGGCCACCACATAAGCGGACATCGCCATGGTAGTGCAACGTTCAGCCCACAAACGGCTCTCTCACATAACAGGGTGCAAGGAATGCCTCAAGGATGAGAAAAAGACTTTTTCTTGCTTTGATGCCACTGATGGAAACTGGGGCAGCCCTCATGGAGGTGATCAGGCTCACTAAGAGCCAGAGTTGCCTTCGAGACTCGATGTAGGTTGGCTACAACGACATCGATACATCGATGAGCATCGATGCTACATCGATGTTGAGGTTATTGTGTGGCGCAACCGGGATTGTCGAAACTGCCAGTTCAGCCGAAACACTATTCTTTGCAACGAGAAAATCTAAAAATCCGGAAGATGACCGGACCAGTTTTTTTGCACGAGGAGCCTCTATAACATGCATTCACTTCGATGCATGTGAGTACTAAATTCATGCATGACTGGATCCACGTTATGCCATCTGGACCCTGCAAGCTTCTTAGTGACCAATGACGTTGGCTTGCATGTCTCATTTGTGGATATGCAAAGGTGGCTGCAGGCCGCTAACTTTTCCCTCGTTCTCTGCCACGTAAGGAGGCTCCTGGCTGGCGGCAACTCCACCTATGAAGATATTATTTTCTACCAATTTAGGCACTTCATCCTGTACCATTGACTAGGTTCATTGTAGCTATCAGTCTCAGCGGGTTCAATGCCCTTAATCCAAGTCGGTTGTAGTAAGCTCATACACCTCTCTTCCGTGCTCGCTTCCACACTTAAACGTTTTGGCTGTGGGTGACAAAGTTTTCCGCAGGCTGCGGCAGCCTTCGCGGCCCGCAGCGAGAGCCACTGCCATGGCTAGCTCCCAAGGAACCATCACTAACAAGGCTTCTACATTAGGCAGTACACCAGCATGTTCTGCTGCAGCTGGTGCTTTTGACGCGAGCAAGTGGAACCCCCCAAAGCGGTGCCCGCTGACAGGAGATTTCCTGACAAAGGAGCTCTCAAGATGCTGCGAAAAGCGGCCGACAGACGCAAAAAAGGCGGGCTTCAAGTGCGGCTCTTGTGCAACAAAGTACAGCAGGATATGTGACCGTATTCGCGGGCACTTACGCGTGTAACAACCCCAGCATTGGGAAATGCCCCTACCCACCACCAACGGCGAGAGATGCGCTCGAACTGGAAAGGGCTCCACCACCGCCAGCAGGATGGCACTCGTACAACATTCAGCTTTACAAAGGCGAGGGTGATATGTGGGGCAAAAAAGACCTACCTGTCAGTTGGATGAAGTTGTGGGAGAAAAGAGAATGGGAGCAGCAAGCAAAGGTGGCAGGCCTTACCCTGTAGATTTCTAGTGATGAGGAGGATGGGGGTGGAGGGGGTGCAGCAAAGCAAAGCAGGCTGCCAGCATCAACACAGTTGGATGGAGAGGTCATGCTGTTTGATGTGAACAAGGCTGCCTCGTTCAGGCAGTCAACCATGGTCGAACACTCAGACCGCATGCATAACGAACGCTGCCAGCTCAGTATTGTGAAGCTCATGTGCATAGGTGCCCTCCCCATTTCCTTCTGCCGGGAACCTGTGCTAATGGAGGTCATCAAGGCAGCCAAGAAAANATCTCCCAAAGCTTGACAAGGAGCTGGAGGAGCTCGATGCTCCATTGAGGCAGGCCTGGTCAACCTATGGCACAAGCCTGGCAGTTGATGAGTGGTCAGATCGGCAAATCCGACCAATCTTCAATGCCATGGCTTGTAACGCCATGGGATCCGTGCACTTGTTCTCCTAGGATGCACCTTGGTTACTGCGGGATGCCGACCACATGGCAGCCATGATAGAGGCTGCCATTGAGGCTGTCGGTCAGGAAAAAGTCGTTTCTCTCATATGTGACAATGCCTCTGTCAACAAGAAGGCATTCGGTGAGCTGCGACAGAAGTTTCCGAAGGTGTTTTTTCAGGGCTGTTGTGCGCACAACATTGATTTAATAATGAAGGATGTTGGGAAGAGTGCTTGGGGTGCAGGTATTATCTCTCGGTGTGAGAACGTCATTGCGTTCTTCAGAAACAACGCCATGCCCAGGACCTGGTTGAAGGAGAAGACTGGTGGGAAGGTGTTGAAAATCCGTTGTGATACACGTTTTGCACCAGTGTATGACATGGTTGAGCGGCTGTTGGAGTTGAGGGAGCACCTGGAGACATTTGTAGAGTTGGATGTGTGGAAGAAGGTTGGATAACAAAGGGACGCAGGATTTAGGAGCAGAAAGCGTGAGGTGCGCAGAATCATCAGGAGGAAGGTGTTCTGGCAGCAGGTGCATCAGCTCAAAGACTTGTTGGCTTCTAGTGCAGGTGCTGAGAGTTGCCGACAAGGCTGGTGGTGGTGCAGGAGAGATATACGAAGGTTTGCTTGACTGTGCTGAGCAGCTGAGAGGCCTATGTGAGAAGAAAGGAAAAAAGGCACGTCGGGTGACAGAGAGCCACGTGAAGTTTGTTTTGGGCAGGCTGGAGCACAGGTGGTCAAAGGACATGGCTTGTCCTTTGTATGTAGCCGGACGTAGGTTGCACCCGGAGCACTTTGGCAATGACTTGTCCAAGGACTCCAACACTCTGCAGGCATGGCAGGCGGTGGTGGAGGCTTTGGTGCCTGAGAATGACCATGATGTCAGCATGCAAGAGATTTTTGCTTTTCAAAAGGCTCAAATCAGTCTTGTGAGTGATCCCATGGTCAGCCCCAAGCGAATCAGCAAAGCCATTGCAGCTGTGGCAAAAGTCAAGTGTGGTACAATGTCAGCAGTTGAATGGCATGTCAACCATATGTGCAGTCTTCCAGTGCTCCGAGACTTGGCCCTCAAAGTCCTCTCTCAGCCATGTTCCTCTTCCAAATTTGAACGTGCTTTTTCAACACACGAGCTCATTCACACTTCCAGGAGAAACAGGTTACTGGTGAGCACGCTGGAACTGCTGGTGCGGTGCCACGTACGCATGCGCAAGCGCTACGGCCGCAACAGGCGCAAGGCTGCAAAGGATCTTAGCAGGGCAGTAGAATCGGAGGCAGATGGTGAGAGCAGTGAGGATGATGGGGAAGTGGTGGAGGAGGAAGGTATTCTTAGCAAGCCTGAAAGCGAGCATGATAACGATGACGAAGAAGGTGAGGATGATGAGGAAGACCGAACAGTGGACGATGGTGTGGTCGAAGTCATGGCCAATGTCCACATGCTGAGTGACACCCCTGGGCTACCACACGCACGTCCAGTGC
>SZWC01015814.1:39277-66124 GCA_023375785.1 Penium margaritaceum | reverse complement strand
TGGAGGAGAGAGGGAGCCTTGGAGCAGCGAGCATGTGTGATTGGAAGGGCATCACTTGTGCTGAAGAATGGTTGTTCAATCACTCAAAATGATGGAGTACATATAGAGCTAGAGCTTGGGCAAGTCAGCCCTCTCACAAGCCACACCACTTAGCCATGGAGGCTAAGGCTCACACACTAGAATCCATAATCTCACACAAGGGAGGAAATCAGCCTAGCAATCAGGCTGACCACTCACACACGACCTAGAGAGCTAGAGAATGCTCTCATGGCACACTCCTAGTGGTCACATAACCCACAAACCCATGGAGAATCGCCATGTGTCCATGGCTAGCACACAAGGATCTCACCTCACCTAAAAAGTAAGGAGAGGTACCTTTATCCTAGTCAGCACACTCTGACAAGGCAATCCTAAGACCAAGGACCTTTTTGGATATTTCTCCCATCAGGTCTTGACCCTGGACCTCTTGCCTTTTTCTTTTCTCAGGCTAAGGCATGGAGCCATCACCCATGCCCACCCAGACATCGACGGTCCATGACCCCCGAAACTTCGAAAATTCATATCTCCCAATCCGACCGTTGGATCGGCCTCAAACTTGGACCGTAGACATTTTGACACATGATATTTCCAATGGTGAAGTCGGATTGGCGATCGGAGCAGGCATCTGGTACTTTCCTGGAACTTGCTCCTGTGGACCTGAAATTGAGCCGGATGGCTCCCTTTCCAACAGCGACTAGGGTGCAACTAAGGCGCAACTAGGGCGTAACTAGGGTGCAACTAGGACGCAAGTAGGGCACAAGAAAGGTGCAACTAGAGTGCAAGTAGGGCTCATGTAGGGTGCAACTAGGGCGCAACTAGGGCATAACTAGGGTGTAATTAGGGCGCAACAAGGGCGCAAGTAGGGTACAACTAGGGTGCATCTAGGGTGCAACTAGGGCGCAACTACTGTGCAAATAGGGTGCAACTAGGGTGCAACTAGGGCACAACTACGGCGCAACTAGGATACAACTAGGACGCAAGTAGGGCACAAGAAAGGTGCAACTAGAGTGCAAGTAGGGCTCATGTAGGATGCAACTAGGGCGCAACTAGGGCACAACTAGGGTGTAACTAGGGCGCAAGTAAGGTGCAACTAGGGTACAACTAAAACGCAACTAAGGCACAAGTAGGGCGCAAGTAGGGTGTAACTAGGGCACAACGAGGGCGCAACTAGGGTGCAACTTGGATGCAACTAGGGCGCAGCTAAGGCGTAACTAGGGCGCAACTATGGCGCAACTACGACACAAGTGGGACACTAGTAGGGCGCAAGCAGGGTGCAACTAGGGCACAAGTAGGGCGCAACTATGGCGTAACTAGGACGCAACTATGGCGCGACTAGGACATAACTAGGGCACAAGTAACGCGCAAGTAGGGCGCAACTAGGACGCAAGTGGGGCGCAACTAGACGCAACTACCAGGCAACTAGGGCACAAGTAGGGTGCAACTAGGACGCAACTAGGGTGCAACTAAGCCGCCACTAGGCCGTAACTAGGACGCAACTAGGGTGCAACTAGGACGCAACCAGTGCCCAATGGAGGCACAACGAGGACGCAACGAGGGCACATGTAGGGCGCAAGTAGGGCGCAACTAGGGAACTAGGATGCAACTAGAACGCAACTAGGGCGCAAGTAGTGTACAACTACGGCGCAGCTAGGGCGCAACTAGGATGCAAGTATGGTGCAACTAGGGCGCATGAAGGCCGCAACTAGGTTGCAAGTAAGACACAAGTAGGGTACAACTAGGGCGCAACGAGGGCCTGACTAGGGTTCAAATAGGGCACAACAAGGGTGCAACTAGGGCACAACTAGGGTGCAACTACGGCGCAACTAGGGCGCAAGTAGGGTACAAATAGGGTGCAACTAGGACGCAACTATTGCACAAGTAGGGCGCAAGTAGGGTGCCACTCGGGCGTAAGTAGGGTGTAAATAGGGCGGGACTAGGACGCAACTAGGGTGTAACTAGGGAGTAACTAGGGCACAAGAAGGGTGCAACTAGGGTGCAACTAGGAACCAACTAGGGCACAAGTAGGGCACGAGTAGGGTGCAACTAGGGTGTAACTTGGGCACAACCAGGGCGCAACAAGTTCACAAATAGGGCGTAACAAGGGTGCAAGTAGGGTGCAAGGAGGGTGCAACAAGGTCGAAAGTAGGGTGCAACAAGGTCGCAAGTAGGGTGCAACTAGGGCGCAACTAGGGCACAAGTAGGGTGCAACTAGGGCACAACCGGGGCGCAACTAGGGTGCAACTAGGGCTCCTCTAGGGTGCAACTAGGGTGCAACTAGGACGCAACTAGGACGCAAGTAGGGCACAAATAGGGTGCAACTAGGGCGCAACTAGGGCGTAGCTAGTGCCCAACCGAGGCGCAACTAGGTCGCAACTAGGGCGCAACTAGGACGCAAGAAGGACGCAACTAGGGAGAAACTAGGGCCCAACTGAGGCGCATCTAGGACACAACTAGGGTGCAACAAGGGCGCAACTAGGGTGAAACTAGTGCCCAACTAACTAGGGCGCAAATAGGGCACAAGTAGGGTACAACTTGGGCACAACTAAGGTGCGACTAGGGTGAAACTTAGGCGCAACTAGGGTACAAGAAGGGAACAACTAGGGTACAACTAGGGTGCAACAAGGACGCAAGTAGGGCGTAATTAGGGCGAAACTATGACGCAGCTAGGGCACAACTAGGGTGCAACTAGGGCACAACTAGGTCGCAACTAGGGCCCAACTAGGGTGGAACTAGGGCGTAACTAGGGCGCAAGTAGGGTGCAAGCAGGGTGTAACAAGGACGCAACTAGGGTACAGCTAGGGCGCAACGAGGGCGCTACTAGGGTGCGACTAGGGAGCAACCAGAGTGCAACTAGGGTGTAAGTAAGGCGCAAGTATGGTGCAAGTAGGGTGACACTAGGGCACAACTTGGACGCAACTAGGGCGCAACTAGGGCACAACTAGGGCGCAATCAGTGCATAGCTAGTGTCCACCTGAGGCGCAACTAGGACGCAACTAGGGTGCAATTAGGGCACAAATAGGGCGCAAGTAGGACGCAACAAGGGCGTGCCTAGTGCCCAACTGAGGCACAACTAGGACGCAACAAGGGCGCAGCTAGGGCGCAAGTAGGGTGCATCTAAGGCACAACTAGTGCATAACTAGGGTACAACTAGGGCCCAACTAGGGTGCAAGTAGGGTACAACTTGTAAGAAACTAGGATGCAACTAGGGCGCACCTATGGTGAAACTAGGGCACAACAAGGATGCAAGTAAGGTGCAACTAGGATGCACCTTGGACGTAACTAAGGAGAAAGTAGGGCGCAACTAGCACGCAACTAGGGCGCAACTCAGGCGCAACTAGTTCCCATCTTAGGCGCAACTAGGACATAACTAGGGTGCAAGTAGGATGCAAATAGGGCACAATTAGGGCGCAAATAGGGCGCAGTTGGGGCCCAACTAAGGCGCAACTAGGGCGTAACTAGGGCGCAACTAGGGTGCAAGTAGGGCGCAACTATGGAAAAACTAGGGCACAACTAGGAAGCAAGTATGGCGCAAGTAGGGTACAACTAGGACCCAACAAGGGCGCAAATAGGGTGCAACTAGGGTACAAGTAGGGTGCAACTAGGGCGCAACTAGGGCGTAAGTAGGACACAACTAGGATGCAACTAGGACGCAAGTACGGCACAACTAGGGCGCATCTAGGGTACAACTAGGGTGTAACTAGGGCGTATCTAGGGCACAAGTACGGCGTAACTCAAGTGCAATGAGGTTGCAACTAGGGCGCAAGTAGGGTGCAAGTAGGGAGTAACTAGGGTGCAAATATGGTGCAACTAGGGCGCAACTAGGGCACAACTAGGGTGCAGCTATGGCGCAAGTAGGGCGCGACTAGGGAGTGACTAGGGCGCAAGTAGGGCGCAAGTAGGGCGTAACTAGGGTGCAACTAGGGTGAATCTAGGGCACAACTAGGGCACAGCTAGGGCGTAACTAGGACGCAAGTAGGTTGCAACTAGGGCGCAACTGGGGCGAAAATAAGGCGCAACTAGGATGCAACTAGGGTGTAACTGGGACGCAACTAGGGCAAACCTAGTTCCCAACTGAGGCACAACTATGGCACAACTAGGGCGCAAGTAGGGTGCAAGTAGGGCATAACTAGGGCAAAACTAGGGCGTAAATAGGGTGCAAATAGGGAGCACCTAGGGCGCAACTAGGGCGTTACTAGGGCGCAAGTAGGGCGTCACTAGTGTGCAATTATGGTGCAACTAGGGTGCAACTAGGGTACAACTAGGGCACAACAAAGTTGCAACTAGGGCGCAACTAAGACAGAACTAGGGCGCAACTAGGGCACAACTAGGGCACAAGTAGGACGCAACTAGGGTGCAACTAGGGTGCAACTAGGGCGCGACAAGGGCGCAACTAGGGCGCAACTAAATTATAACAGGGCTCAACTAGGGCGCAAGTAGGGTGCAAGTAGGGCGCAACTAGGGCACAACAAGGGCACAACTAGGGCTCAAGTAGGGCGCAACTAAAGCGCAACTAGGGCACAACTAGGCTTCAAGTAGGGTGCAATTAGGACACAACTAGTGTGTAACTAGGGCGCAACTTGGGCGCAATAAGAGCATAGCTAGTGACCAACTAAGGTGCAAATAGGATGCAACTAGGAAGTATTTAGGGTGCAACTAGGGTGCAAGTATGACGCAACTAGGGCGTGGCTAGTGTCCAACTGAGGCGCAAATAGGGCGCTACTAGGACGCAAGTAGGGTGCAACTTAGGCACAAGTAGGACGCAAGTAGGGGACAACTAGGGCGCAACTACGGCCCAACTAGAGTGCAAGTAGGTCACAACTAGAGCACAATTAGGACGCAACTAGGACGTAACTAGGTCCCACCTAGGGCATAACTAGGGCGCAACTAAGCCACAACTAGGGCGCAACTAGGATGCAACTAGGGTGCAACTAGGTCACAACTAGAGTGCAACTAAGGCGGAACTAGGGCGCAACTAGGGCGCAAGTAAAGCGCAAGTAGGGCGCAACTAGGGCGCAAGTAGGGCGTAATTAGATCGCAATTAGGAAGCAACTAGAGCGCAACTAGGGTGGAAGTAGGATGCAACTAGGGCGCAACTAGGACGCAACAGAGGCACAACTAGGGCACAGCTAGGGCGCAATTAGGGCGCAAGTAGAGCGCAAGTAGGGCGCAACTTGGGCGCAAGTAGGGTGCAACTAGGGCACAACTAGGGCACAACTGGGGCACAACTATGGTACAACTAGGATACAATTAGGGCGTAACTAGGGTGCAACTAGGGCGCAACTAGGACGCAAGTAGGTCACAACTAGGGCGCAACTAGGGTGAAACTAAGGCGGAACTAGGACGCAACTAGGGTGTAACTAGGCGCAACTAGGGCGCAACTAGGGCGCAACTAGGACGCAAGTAGGTCGCAACTAGGGCGCAACTAGGGTGAAACTAAGGCACAACTAGGACGCAACTAGGATGCAACTAGGGTGCAACTAGGGCGCAACTAGGGTGAAACTAAGGCGGAACTAGGACGCAACTAGGGTGTAACTAGGCGCAACTAGGGCGCAACTAGGGCGCAACTAGGACGCAAGTAGGTCGCAACTAGGGCGCAACTAGGGTGAAACTAAGGCGGAACTAGGACGCAACTAGGGTGTAACTAGGCGCAACTAGGGCGCAACTAGGGCGCAACTAGGACGCAAGTAGGTCGCAACTAGGGCGCAACTAGGGTGAAACTAAGGCACAACTAGGACGCAACTAGGATGCAACTAGGGTGCAACTAGGGCGCAACTAGTGCCCAACTGAGGCGCAACTAGGGGACAACTAGGGCACAAGTAGGGCGCAAGTAGGGCATAACTAGGGCGTAACTAGGGCGCAATTAGGGCACAACTAGGGAGCAACTAGGACGCAACTAGGAGGTAACTAGGGCACAAGTAGGACGCAAGTAGGACGTAATTAGTGTGCAACTATTGTGTAACCAGGGCACAACTAGGGTACAACTAGGACGCAACAAAGTCGCAACTAGGGTGCAACAAAGTCACAACTAGGGCGTAACTAAGCCGGAACTAGGACGCAACTAGGTCGCAAGTAGGGCACAAGTAGGACGCAACAAGGGTGCAACTAGGGTGCAACTAGGGTACAACAAGGGCGCAACTAGGGTGCAACTAAAGTGCAACAGGGCTCAACTAGGGCCTAAGTAGGGCGCAACTAGGGCGCAACTAGGGTGCAACTAGGGCACAACAAGGGCACAACTAGGGCGTAACTAGGGTACAACTAAAGCGCAAAAACGCTGTAAGTAGGGTGCTATTAGGACACAACTAGGATGCAACTAGGGTGCAACTAGGGCGCAACAAGGGCGTAGCTAGTGTCCAACTTAGGCGCAAGAAGGATGCAACTAGGACGCATTAAGGGTGCAACTAGGGCGCAAGTAGGACGCAACTAGGACGTGCTAGTGCCCAACTGAGGCACAAATAGGGCGCAACTAGGGTACAACTAGTGTGCAACTAGGGCACAACTAAGACGCAACAAGGAAGCAACTAGGACGCACCTATGGCGCAACTAGGGCACAACTAGGATGCAAGTACGGCGCAACTAGGGCACAATGAAGGCGCAACTAGGGCTCAACTAGGGCGCAACTAGGGCGCAACTAGGGCGCAACTAGGGCGCAACTAGGGCGCAACTAGGGCATAACAAGTGCCCAACTGAGGTACAAATAGGACGAAACTAGGGCGCAAGTAGGATGCAAGTAGGGCACAACAAGGGCGCAACTAGGGCTCAACTAGTGCGCAACTAGTGCGCAACTAGGACACAACTAGGGCGTAACTATGGTGAAACTAGGGCGCAAGTAGGGCGCAACTAGGAAGCAACTAGGGTACAACTAGGGCGCAAGTATGGCGTAAGCATGGCGCAACTAGGGCCCAACTAGGATGCAACTAGGGTGCAACTAGGGCGCAACTAGGGTGCAGCTAGGGCGCAACTAGGGTGCAGCTAGGGCGCAACCAGGGTGCAAGCAGGGCACAACTAGGGTATAAGTAGGGCGCAAGTAGGGCGTAACAAGGGTGCAACTAAGGTGCAACAAGGGTGCAACTAGGGCAACAATGGTGCAAGTAGGGTACAACTAGGGTGCAACTACGATGCAACTAGGTTGTAAGTAGGATGCAAGTAGGACGCAAATAAGGTGCAAGTAGGGCGCGAGTAGGGCGTAACTAGGGCACAACTAGGGTGCATCTTGGGCGTAACTAGGGTGCAAGTAGGTTGCAACTAGGGTGTAACAAGGGCGCAACTAGGGTGCAAGTAGGGCGCATATAGGGCGGAAATAGGGTGCAACTAGGGCGTAACTAGGGTGCACCTCGGGTGCAACTAGGGCTCAACTAGGGAAAAACTAGGACGGAACTAGGGCGTAACAAGGGTGCAACTAGGGTGCAACTAGGACACAAGTTAGACACAACTAGGAAGAAACTAGGGTGGAATGAGGGTGCAACTAGGGCACAACTAAGGAGAAACTATGGTGCAACTAAGGAGCACTAGGGCGCAACTAGGGCGCAAGTATGGTGCAAGTATGGTGTAACTAGGGCGCAAGTAGGACGCAACTAGGGTGCAACTAGGGCATAACTGGGGCGTAGCTAGAGTCCAACTAAGTCGCAACTAGGGCACGACTAGGGCGCAACTAGGGTGCAAGTAGGGCGCAACTAGGGCGTAACTAGGACGCAATTAGGATACACCTAAGGTGCAACTAGGACGTAAGTAGGACGTAACTAGGGAGTAACTAGGGCGCAAGTAGGGCGTGTCTTGTACCAAACTGAGGCGCAACTAGGGCACAACTAGGACGCAACAAGGGTGCACCTAGGATGCAACTATGGGGTAACTAAGGCACAACTAGGATGCAACTAGGGTGCAACTAGGGTGCAGCTAGGGCACAACTAAGGCGCAACTAGGGTGCAACTAGGGCACAACTAGGACGCAACAAGGGTGCACCTAGGATGCAACTATGGGGTAACTAAGGCACAACTAGGATGCAACTAGGGTGCAACTAGGGTGCAGCTAGGGCACAACTAAGGCGCAACTAGGGTGCAACTAGGGCACAACTAGCGCACAACTAGGGTGCAAGTAGGGCACAAGCAGGGCGCAACTAGGATGCAACTAGGACGTACTAGGGTGCAACTAGGGCGCAACAAGGGCGCAACTTGTGCGCAATTAAGGTGTAACTAGGGTGCAACTAGGGTGTAACTAGGGCGTAACTAGGACGCGACTAAGGCGTAACTTGGACGTAACTAGGGCGCAACTAGGACACAAAGAGGATGTAGCTAGTGCCCCACTGAGGTACAACTAGGACACATCTACGGCGCAAATAAGACGCAAGTAGGGCGCAACTAGGACAAAACTAGGGCGTAACTATGGCACAACTAGGACGCAACTAGGGCGCAACCAAGACGCAACTAGGGGCAAGTAGGGCACAAGTAGGGCACAACTGTTGTGCAACTAGGGTGCAACTAGGGCGCAACTAGGGTGCAACTAGGGCGCAACCAAGACGCAACTAGGGGCAAGTAGGGCACAAGTAGGGCACAACTGTTGTGCAACTAGGGTGCAACTAGGGCGCAACTAGGGTGCAACTAGGCCACAACTACGGCGGAAATAGTGTGCAAGTAGGACACACCTAGGGCGCAAGTAGGGCACAACTAGAGCATAGCTAGTGCCCAACTGAGGCGCAACTAGGGCGCAACGAGGGTGCAAGAAGGGTGTAACTAGGGCCTACCTAGGACGCAACTAGAGTACAACTAGGAAAAAACTAGGACACAAGTAGGGTGTAACTAGGGTGAAACTAGGGTACAACTACTGCGCATCTAGTGTCCAACTAAGGCGCAACTAGGGCGCAACTAGGGCGCAACTAGGGCGCAACTAAGGCGCAACTAGGGCATAACTAGGACGCAACTAGGGTGCAACTAGGACACAACTAGGACGAAAATAGGACGTAGCTAGTGCCCTACTGAAGCACAACTAGGGCGCAACTAGGGTGCAACTAGGACGCAAGTAAGGCGCAATTAGGGCACAATTAGGGCACAACTAAGGCACAAGTAGGACATAACTACGGCACAACTAGGGTGCCACTAAGGCGCACCTAGGGCGTAAATAGGGCGCAAGTAGGGCGCACCTATGGCGCAACTAGGGCACAACTAGGGCACAACTAGGGCGCACCTATGGGGCAACTAGGACGCAACTAGGGCACAACTAGGGCACAACTAGGGTGCAAGTAGGGCACAACTTGGACGCAACTAGGACGCAATTAGGGTATACCTAGGGCACAACTAGGACGCAACTAGGACGCAACTAGGGCACAACTAGGGCACAACTAGGGTGCAAGTAGGGCACAACTTGGACGCAACTAGGACGCAATTAGGGTATACCTAGGGCACAACTAGGACGCAAGTAGGATGCAACTAAGGAGTAACTAGGGCGCAAGTAGGGCACGTCTAGTACCAAAACGAGGCGCAACTAGGGCACAACTAGGGCGCAGCAAGGGTGCATCTAGGATGCAACTATGGCGTAACTAAGGCACAACTAGGATACAACTAGGGTACAACTAGGGTGCAACTAGGACACAACTAGGGCGCAGCAAGGGTGCATCTAGGATGCAACTATGGCGTAACTAAGGCACAACTAGGATGCAACTAGGGTGCAACTAGGGCGCAACTGGGGCGCAACTAGTATGAAAGTAGGGCACAAATAGGATGTAACTAGGGCGCAACTAGGGCGCACTAGGGGGCAACAAGGGCGCAAATAGTGCGCCATTAAGGTACGACTACGGTGCAACTAGGGCGCAACTAGGGCGTAACTAGGGTGTAACTAAGGCGCAACTTGGGTGTAACTAGGGCGCAACTAGGAAACAAAGAGGGTGTAGCTAGTACCCCACTGAGGCGCAACTAAGACACATTTAGGGCACAAATAGGATGCAAGTAGGACGCAACTAGAACACAACTAGGGCGAAAGTAGGGCACAACTAGGGCGCAACTAGGGTGCAACGAGGATGCAACTAGGGGCAAGTAGGGCACAAGTAGGGCACAACTGTTGCGCAACTAGGGTACAACTAGGGTGCAACTAGGGCGCAACTAGGCCACAACTAGGGCGCAAATAGTGCGCAAGTAAGTAGGATGCACCGAGGGTGCAAGTAGGGCGCAACTAGGGCGCAACGAGGGTACAAGAAGGGTGCAACTAGGACGCACCTTGGATGCAACAAGGGTGCAACTAGGACAAAACTATGACGTAAGTAGGGTGTAACTAGGGTGCAACTAGGGGACAACTACGGCGCATCTAGTTCCCAACTAAGGCGCAACTAGGGCGCAACTAGGGTGCATCTAGGGTGTAACTAGGGTGCAACTAGGGTGCAACTAAGACGCTACTAGGGCGCAACTAGGACGCAACTAGGCCACAACTAGGACGCAACTAGGGCGCAACTAGAATGCAAATAGGGCATAGCTAGTGCCCTACTGAGGCACAACTCGGGCGCAACTAGGGTGCAACTAGGACGCAAGTAAGGCACAATTAGGGCACAACTAGGGCAAAACTTAAGCACAAGTAGGACACAACTAGGGCGCAACTAGGGTGCCACTAAGGCGCACCTAGGGCACAAGTAGGGTGCAAGTATGGCGCAACTATTGCGCAACTAGGGCGCAACTAGGGCTCAACTTGGGGGCAACTACAGTGCAACTAAGGCACAACTAGGGCGCAACTACGGCACAACTAGGGTGCAAGTAGGACGCAAGTAGGATGCAACTAGGGCACAAGAAGGACATACCTAGGGCACAACTAGGGTACAAGTAGGGTACAACTAGGGCGCAAGTAGGGCACAACAAGGGTGCAAGTAGGGTGCAACTAGGGCAAAACTAGGATGCAAGTAGGGTGTAAGTAGAGCGCAAGTGGGGCGCAACTAGGGTGCAACTAGAGCTCAACTAGGGCGCAACTAGGACGCAACGAGGGCACAAGTAGGATACAAGTAGGATGCAAGTGGGGCGCAACTAGGGTGTAACTAGGGCATAACTAGGGCGCAAGTAGGGCACAAGTAGGGCGCAAGTGGGACGCAACTAGGGTGCAACTAGAGCTCAATTAGGGCACAACTAGGACACAAGCAAGGCGCTAGTAGGGCGTAACTAGGGCGCATCTAGGGCGCAACTAGGACACAGTAAGGGTGCAACTAGGGCGCAACTAGTTCCCAACTAGGGTGTAACTAGGGTGCAACTAGGGTGCAACTAGCGCGCAAGTAGGCCACAAGTAGGGCACAACTAGGGCACAATTAGGACACAACTAGGGTGCAACTAGGGTGCAATTAGGACCCAATTAGGGCGTAACTAGGGCACAACTAGGGTGCAAGTAGGGCACAAGTAAGGCGCACATAGGGCGCAACTAGGGCACAACTAGGGTGTAACTAGGACGCGACTAGGACACAACTAGGACGCAACTACGGCGTACCTAGTGTCCAAATAAGACGCAACTAGGACACAACTAGGGTGCAAGTAGGGGGCAACTTAGGTACAACTAAGGCGCAACGAGGGCGTGGCTACTGTCCAATTGAGGCGCAACTAGGCGAAACCATGGCGCAACTAGGCCTCAAGTAGGGCGCAAGTAGGGTACAACGAGGGTACAACTAAGGCACAACGAAGGCGTAATTGGGACGCAACTAGGGCGCAAGTAGGGTACAAGTAGGGCGGAACTAGGGTGCAACTAGGACACAACTAGGACGCAACTAGGGTGTCACTAGGGTGCAACGACGTCACAACTAGGGCACAACTAGGGTGGAACCAGAGTGCAACTAGGACGCAGGTAGGACGCAAGTAGGGCGCAACAATGGCGCAACTAGGGCGCAACTAGGGCAAAAATAGGATGCAAGTAGGGCGCAAGTAGGGCGCACGTAGGGCGCAACTAGGGCACACCTTGGGCGCAACTAGGGCACAACTTGGGCGCAACTAGGGTGCAACTAGGGTGCAACGAAGGCGCAACTAGGTCGTAGGTAGTGTCCTGCTGAGGCGCAACTAGGATGCAACTAGGGCGCAAGTAGGGCGCATCTAGGGCGCAACTAGGGTGCATCCAGGACGTGGCTAGTGCCCAACTGAGGCGCAAGTAGGGCGTAACTAGGGCGCAACTAGGGCGCAATATGTGCGCATCTAGGGCACAGCTAGGGAGCAAGTAGGACACAACTAGGGCACAACTAGGTTGCAAGTAGGGCACAACTAGGGCACAACTAGGATGCACCTAGGACGTAACTAGGATGCACCTTTGGCACAACTAGGGTCCAACTAGGATGCAAGTACAGTGCAACTAGGCCGCAACGAGGGCGCAACTAAGGTGCAACTACAGTGCAACTAGGGCGCAGCTATCGCCCAACCGAGGCGTAACTAGGACGAAACTAGGGTCCAAGTAGGGCGCAAGAAGGGCATAACTAGGGCGCAACTAGATTACAACTTGGGTGTAACTAGGGCACAACTAGGGTGCAACTAGGGCGCAACTAGGGCGCGACCAAGGCAAAACTAGGGTGCAAATAGGGCACAACTAGGGCGCAACTAGAGCACAACTATGGCACAAATATGGCACAAGTAGGGCTCAACTAGGACCCAATTAGGGCGCAACTAGGGTACAACTATGGCGCAACTAGGGTACAACTAGGGCGCAACTAGGGCACAACTAGGGCGCAAGTAGGGCGCAACTAGGACGTGACTATGGTACAACCACGGCGCGAGTAGGGGGAAAGTAGGACATACTCAGAATGCAACTAGGGTGCAACTAGAGTGCAACTAGGGTGCAACTAGGACATAACTAGGGTGCAAATTGGGTGCAACTAAAGCACAACTAAGGTGCAACTAGGGTACAAATAGGGTGCAACTAAGGCGCAACTAAGATGCAACTAGGACACAACTAGGACGCAACAAGGGTGCAAGTAGGGTGCAAGTAGGGCGCAAGTACGGCGCAACTAGGACGCGACTAGGGCGCAACTAGGACGCACTACGGCAAAACTAGGGGGAAACTAGGACACAACTAAGGCGCAACTAGGATGCAACTAAGGCGCAAGTAGGGCGCAACTAGGGCGCAACTAGGATGCAACTAGGGCGCAACTAAGGAGCAACTAGGATGCAACTAGGGTACAACTAGGACACAAATAGGACGTAGCTAGTGTCCCACTGAGGCGCAAGTAGGGCGCAACTAGGGCACAAGTAGGGTACAACTAGGGCACACCTAGGGCGCAAAAAGGGCGTAACTGGGATACAACTACGATGCAACTAGGACGCAACTAGGGCGCAAGTAGGACACAAGTAGGGCGTTAATATGGCGCAACTAGGGGGAAACTAGGGCGCAACTAGGGCAAAACTAGGTCGCAACCAATGCACAACTAGGGTGCAACTAGGGCACACCTAGGGCGCAAGTAGGGCAAGGTAGGGCGCAAGCATGGCATAACTAGGACACAACTAGGGCGCAACTAGGGCGCAACTAGGTCGCTCTAGTGCGCAACTAGGACGCAACTAGGGCACAATTAAGGCGCAACTAGGGTAGAACTAAGGCGCAACTAGGGTACAACTAGTGCACAAGTAGGATGCAACTAGGGCGCAACTAAGGTGCAACTAGGGGGCAACTAGGGCACAACTAGGGTGCAAATAGGACTTAGCTAGTTTCCCACTAACGCGCAACTAGGGTGCAACTAGGGCACAAGTAGGTCGCTACTAGGGCATAACTAGGACACAACGAGGGTGCAACTAGGGCACAACTAGGAAGCAACAAGGAAGCAACTACGGCGGACCAGGGTGCAACTAGGGGGCAACTAGGATGCAAGTAGGGCATAACTAAGGTGCAAGTAGGACGTAACTAGGGTGAAACTAGGGAGCACCTAGGGTGCAAGTAGGGTGTAACTAAGGCGCAAGTAGGACACAACTAGGTTGCGACTAGGGCGCAACTAGGGCGCAACTAGGGCGCTACTAGGGCGCATATAGCACGCAAGTACGGCCCAACTAGGGCGTAGCTACTTCCCAACTCAGGCGCAAGTAGGACACAACTAGGATAGCTAGGGCGGAAGTAAGACGGAAGTAGGATGCAAGTAGGACACAACTACGGCGCAGCTAGGGTGGAAGTAGGGCGCAAGTAGGGTGAAACGAGGGCGCAAGTAGGGCGCAACTAGGGCGCAACTAGGGCACAACTATGATGCAACTAGGATGCAACTAAGGTACAAGTAGGGCACAACTAGGGAAAAACTAGGACGCAAGTAAGGCGCAACTAGGGCGCAAGTAGGGCGCAACTAGGGCGCAACTAGGGCACAACTATGATGCAACTAGGATGCAACTAAGGTACAAGTAGGGCACAACTAGGGAAAAACTAGGACGCAAGTAAGGCGCAACTAGGGCGCAAGCAGAGCGCAACTAGGCACAAGTAGTACGTAACTAGGGCGCAACTAGGGCGCAAGTAGGGCGCAACTAGGACGCAACTAGGACGCAACTAGGACGCAACTAGGGCTCTATTAGAGTACAACTAGGGTGCAACTAGGGCGCAACTAGGGCGCAAGTAGGGCGCAACTAGGACGCAACTAGGACGCAACTAGGACGCAACTAGGGCTCTATTAGAGTACAACTAGGGTGCAACTAGGGCGCAACTAGGACGCAACTAGGGCACAACTAGGGCGCAACTAGGACTCATCTAGGACACACCCAGGGTGCAAGTAGAGCACAAGTGGAGCAAAACTAGGGCGCAACTAGGGCGCAACTAGGGCACAACTAGGGCCCAACTAGGATGCAATTAGGGCGCAAATAGGACGTAACTAGGGTGCAACAAGTTATGCCCTAGTTGTGCCCTAGTTGTGTGCAAGTAGGGCACAAGTAGAGCGAAACTAGGGCGCAACTAGGGAGCAACTAACGTCCAACTAGGGTGCAACAAGGATGCAACTAATGCCCAATTGAGGCAAAACTAGGATGCAACTAGTTACGCCCTATTTACGCCATAGTTGCACCCTATTCGCACAAAACTAGTTTCACCCTAATTACCCCCATATAGCACCCTAGTTTCACCCTACTTACCCCCTTATAGCACCCGAGGTGCATCCTACTTGCGCCCTACTTGCACCCTAGTTGCGCCCTAGATGCCCTTGTTGGGCACTATTTGCGCCCTAATTTTGCCCTAGTTGCACCCTAGTTTTGCCCTAGTTGCGCCCTAGTTGTGCCTTAATTTCGCCCTCGTTGCGCCCTAGTTCTGCCCTAGTTGCGTCCTACTTGCACCCTAGTTGCACCCTAGTTGCACCCTAGTTGCGCCCTGTTTGCGCCTCAATTGGACACTAGCTACGCCCTAGTTGTGTCCCAGTTGCACCGTACTTACGTCCTAGTTGCACGCTTTTTACACCCTACTTGCACCCTAGTTGCACCTTCGTAATGCCTTAGTTGTGCCCAAGTTGTACCCTACTTGCGCCCTAGTTGTACCCTAGTTTCAGCCTAGTTGCACCCTAGTTAGGCCCTAGTTGCCCCCTAATTGGGCCATACTTGTGCCCTAGTTGCGCCATAGTAACGCCCTAGTTGCGCCCTACTTGCGCCCTCGTTGCACCCTAGTTGCCCCCTAGTTGCGTCCTAGTTGCGCCCTAGTTGCGCCCTAGTTGCGTCCTAGTTGCGCCCTAGTTATGTCCTACTTTTGCCCTACTTGTGTCCTACTTGCACCCTCATTGCATCCTAGGTGCACCTCAGTTGGGCACTAGTTGCACCCTAGTTGCATCCTAGTTGCGCCCAAGACGCGTCCTAGTTCCACGACATACTTGTACCCTGATTGCCTCCTGGGTGCGCCCTAGTTACGTCCTAGTTGCGTCCTAGTTGTGCCCTAGTTGTGCCCTGGTTCCGCATCAGTGGGACACTAGCTACGCCCTATTTGCATCCTAGTACGTCCCAGTTGCACAGTAGTTGTACCTTTGTTGCACCCTAGTTTCGCCCTCGTTGCACCCTAGTTGCGTCCTACTTACGCCTTACTTGCATCCTAGTTGCGCCCTAGTTGCGTCCTAGTTGCAACCTAGTTGCGCCCTTGTGTGCCCTAGTTGTGCCTTAGTTGCGTCCTAGTTGCACCCTAGTTGCGTCCTACTTGCGCCCTAGTTGTGCACTAGTTGCGCCCTACTTACACCCTAGTTGTGCCCTACTTACGCTCTAGTTACACCCTAGTTGCACCCTATTTTCGCCTCAATTGGACACTAGCTACGTACTAGCTGCGCCCTAGTTGCCTCCCAGTTTTGTCCTACTTGCGTCCTAGTTGCGCCCGACTTGAACCCTACTTGCGCCCTAGGCGAGCCCTAGTTGTGCCTATGTTGTGCCCTAGTTCCGCCCTATGTGCCCTAGTTGCACCCTAGTTGCGCCCTTGTTGTGCCTGTGTTGGGCACTAGCTATGCCCTAGTTGCGCCCTAGTTGCGCCCTACTTGCCCCCTAGTTGTGCCCTAGTTGCACCCTACTTGCGCCCTAGTTGCGCCTAATTGCGCCTTACTTACGCCCTACTTGCGCCCTAGTTGCACCCTAGTTGTGCCCTAGTTGGGCCTCAGTTGGACACTAGCTACGCCCTAGTTGCACCTAGTTACGTCCTCTTTGTGCCCTAGTTATGCACTAGTTGTGCCCTACTTGCGCCCTACTTGCACCCTAACTGCGCCCTACTTGCGCCCTACTTGCGCTCTAGTTTCTCCCTAGTTACCCCCTACTTGTGCCTTACTTGCACCCTACTTACACCCTAGTTGTATCCTAGTTGCACCTGAGTTGCACCCTACTTGTGTCCTACTTCCATCCTACTTCCCCCCTAGCTGTGCCCTACTTGTTTCCTACTTGCGGCTCAGTTGGACAATAGCTACACTTTAGTTGGGCATTTAGTTGTGCTCTAGTTGTGCCCTAGTTCCGCCCTAGTTGCATCCTTGTTGTGCCCTACTTGTAGCTCAGTTCGGCACAAGCTATGACCTAGTTATGCGCTAGTTGTGCCCTAGTTGCGTCCTAGTTACATCCTAGTTGCACCCTAATTGCGCCCTACTCATGCCCTACTTGCGCCCTAGTTACACCCTAGTTGCGCCCTAGTTGTGCCCTAGTTGTGCTTCAGTTGCGCCCTAGTTACGCCCTAGATGCACCCTAATTTCGCCATAGTTCCGCCGTGCTTGTGCCCTACTTGCGTCCTAGTTGTGCCCTAGTTACGCCCTAGTTGCTTCCTAGTTGCACACTAGTTGTGCCCTAGTTACACCCTTGCTATGCCCTTGTTGCATCCTAGTTATGCCTTCGTTGCTCCCTAGTTGTGACTTTGTTGCGTCCTAGTTGCGCCCTCGTTGCACCCTAGCTCCATCCTAGTTGCGCCTTACTTGCACACTCGTTGTGCTCTAGTTGTACCCTAGTTGGACCCTAGTTGCGCCCTAGTGAGTCCTAGCTGCGCCCTAGTTTTTCCCTAGTTGCCCTACTTGCGCCCTACTTGCGTCCTAACAGCACCCTAGTTGCGCCCTAGTTGGGCCCTAGTTGCACCCTAATTCCACCATAGTTGTGCCCTATTTCCACCCTAGTTGCGCCCTAGTACTGCCTTAGTTGTGCTCTAGTTGCGCCCAAGTTGTGCCCTAGTTGCGTCCTAGTTACGCCCTAGTTGCGCCCTAGTTGTACCCTAGTTACGCTCTAGTTGCGTCCTAGTTGCGCCCTAGTTGTGCCATAGTTGTGCCCTTCTTCCGTCCTAGTTGCGCCCTAGCTGCCTCCTAGTTACATCCTAGTTGCACTCTAGTTGCGCCCTAGTTGCACCCTAGTTGCATCCTAGATGCACCCTAGATGCGCCTTAGTTGCGCCCTAGTTGCGCCCTAGTTGCAACATACTTGCACCCTAAATGCGCCCTAGTGTGCCCTCGTTGCGTCCTACTTGCGTCCTAGTTGTGCCCTAGTTGTTTCCTACTTGCGCCCTAGTTGCACCCTAGTTGCGTCCTAGTTCCGCCTCAGTGGGGCACTAGCTATGCCCTATTTGCATCCTAGTACGCCCCAGTTGGACCCTCGTTACTGCTTTGTTGCACCCTTAGTTTCGCCCTCGTTGTGCCCTAGTTGCGTCCTAGTTATGCCTTAGTTGCACCCTAGTTGCGCCCTAGTTGTGCCCTAGTTACAACCTAGTTGCGCCCTTGTGCGCCCTACTTCCGCCTTACTTGCACCTTAGTTGTGCCCTACTTGCGCCTTACTTGCGCCTTACCTACACCCAAGTTGCGCCCTATTTGTACCCTAGTTGCACCCTAGTTGTGCCCTATTTGTGCCGTAGTTGCGCCCTATTTGCGCCCTAGTTGTGTCCTAGTTGCACCCCAGTTACGCTCTAGTTGCGCCTACTTGCGCCCTAGTTGTGCCCTAGTTGCATCCTAGTTATGTCACACTTGCACCCTAGTTAAGCCCTAGTTTCACCCTAATTGCACCCTAGTTGCAGCCTGCTTGCACCCTAGTTGCGCCCTAGTTACATCCTAGTTGAACCCTAGTTGCACCCTAGTTGTACCCTAGTTGGGCCCTAGTTCCGCCCTACTTGCGCCATACTTGCGCCCTAGTTGTGCCATAATTGCGCCCTTGTTGCGCCCTACTTGTCCCCTAGTTGCGACCTAGTTGCGCCCTCTTTGCATCCTTGTTACACCCCAGTTGTGCCCTTGTTGCACCCTAGTTGCGGCCTAGTTACGCCCTAGTTGCGGCCTAGTTGTGTTGTATTTGCGCCCTACTTCCGCCCTAGTTGCCTCCTAGTTGCGCCTCAGTTGGGCAGTAGTTACACCCTAGCTGCGCCCTAGTTGCACCCTAGTTATGGCCTAGTTGTGCCCTAGTTGCGCCTTAGTTGTGCCCTAGTCGCTCCCTAGTTGCGCCATATTTGCGTCCTAGTTACGCCCTTATTGCACCCTAGGTGTGCCCTAGTTGCATCCAAGTTGCGTCCTAGTTCTGTCCTAGTTGCGCCCTACTTGCACCCTAGTAACGCCCTCGTTGCGTCCCTGTTCCGCCCTAGTGGCGCTGTAGATACGCCCTACTTGCACCCTAGTTGGGCCCTAGTTGCGCCTAAGTTGGGCACTGCCCAAGCCCTAGTTGCGCCCTAGACGCACCCAACTTGTGTCCTACTTGCACCCTAGTTGCGTCCTAGTTGTGCATCAGTTGGACACTAGCTACGCCCTAGTTGCACCCTGTTTGCGCCCTATTTGGGTCCTAGTTGCACCCTAGTTGCACCCTAGCTGTGCCCTAGTTGCACCCTACTTGCGGCCTACTTGCGTCCTACTTGCACCCTAGTTATACCCTAGTTGCGCTCGAGTTGCACCATATTTCCGTCCTAGTTGCGCCCTAGTTGCGCCATAGTTTCATCCTAGTTGCGCCCTAGTTGTGCCCTACTTACGTCCTACTTGTGCCCTACTTGCGCCCTAGTTACACCCTAGTTCCACTATAGTTGCACCCTAGATGTGACCTTGTTGCGCCCTAGTTGCACCCTAGTTGCGCCCTAGTTGCATCCCAGTTGCGCCCTAGTTACGCTCTACTTGCGCCCTAGTTGCACGCTAGTTCCTAGTTACACCTTCTTTGCGCCCTAGTTGCGCCCTTCTTGTGCCCTAGTAACAACCTAGTTGCGCCCTAGTTCCGCCCTAGATGCATCTTTCTTGCGCCCTACTTGCACCCTAGTTGCGCCCTAGTTGGGCCTCAGTTGGGCACTAGTTGCGCCTTATTTGCGCCCTAGTTGCACCCTAGTTGTGCCCTAGTTGCGCCTTAGTTGCACCCTAGCTGCATCTTAGTTGCGACCTACTTGCGGCCTAGTTGCAACCTCGTTATGCCCTAGTTACGACCTAGTTGTATCCTTATTGTACCCTAGTTGTGCCCTACGTGCGCCCAAGTTGCGCCCTAGTTTTGCCTCAGTTGGGCACTAGCTATGCCCTTGTTGCGTCCTAGTTTTGCCCTGGTTACGCCCTACTTGCACCCAAGTTACGCCCTAGTTGTGCCCTAGTTGCATGCTAGTTGTGCCCTAGTTGCATCCTAGTTGCGCCCGAGTTGTGCCCAAGTTGCGCCCTATATGCACCCTAGTTACGCCCTAGTTGCACCCTAGTTGCGTCCTACGTGCGCCCTACTTGCGCCCTAGTTGCACCCTAGATGTCCCAGTTGGGCACTAGTTACACCCTAGTTTCGCCCTAGTTGCACCCTAGTTGCGTCCTACTTGCACCCTAGTTGCGTCCTAGCTACGTCCTGGTTGCATCCTAGTTGCGCCCTAGTTGTGCCCTAGTTGCACCCTAGTTGCACCCTATTTGCGTCCTAGTTACGCCCTAGTTCTGCCCTAGTTGCGCACTAGTTGTGCCCTACTTGTGCCCTAGTTGTACCCTAGTTGTGCCCTATGTGTGCCTCAATAGGACACTAGCTACGCCCTAGTTGTGCCCTAGTTGCATCCTAGTTGTGCCCTATGTGCGCCCTAGTTGTGCCCTACTTGTACCCTACTTGCGCCCTAGTTGTGCCCTAGTTGCGCCCTGGTTGCACCCTACTTGCGCCCTATTTGCACTCTAGTTACGCTCTATTTACGCTTGAGTTGGGCACTACCAACGCCCAGTTGCGCCCTAGTTACCCCCTAGTTGCGCCCTTCTTGCATCCTACTTACGCCCTAGTTGCGCCCTAGTTGCACCCTAGTTGTGCCCAAGTTGCACCTTAGTTGCGCCTTAGTTTATCCCTACTTTCGTCCTAGTTGCGCTCTAGTTGTGTCCTAGTTGCGCCTCAGTTGGGCACTAGCTCCGCCATAGTTGCATCCTAGTTACACCCTAGTTTCACCCTAGTTTTGCCCTAGTTGCCCCCTTGTTGTACCCTAATTGTGTCCTAATTGCGCCCTAGTTTCACCCTAGTTGTGCCCTAGTTGCGCCCTACTTGCACCCTATTTGCGTCCTAGTTGTGCCCTAGTTGCACCCTAGTTGAACCCTAGTTACGCCTTAGTTTCGCCCTAGTTGCGCCCTAGTTGTGCCCTAGTTGCGTTCTTATTGCATCCTAGTTGCGCCCTACTTGCGCCCTCATTGCATCCTACTTGCATCCTACTTGCACCCTACTTGCGCCCTAGGTGCACCCTAGTTGCACACTAGTTGTGCCCTAGTTGTACCCTAGTTGCACCATAGTTGTGCCCTAGTTGCACCCTAGTTGCACCCTAGTTACGCCTTAGTTTCGCCCTAGTTGCGCCCTAGTTGTGCCCTAGTTGCGTTCTTATTGCATCCTAGTTGCGCCCTACTTGCGCCCTCATTGCATCCTACTTGCATCCTACTTGCACCCTACTTGCGCCCTAGGTGCACCCTAGTTGCACACTAGTTGTGCCCTAGTTGTACCCTAGTTGCACCATAGTTGTACCCTAGTTGCACCCTAGTTGCACCCTAGTTCTGCCCAAGTTGGGTCCTAGGTGCGCCCTAGTTGCACACTAGTTGTGCCCTAGTTGTACCCTAGTTGCACCATAGTTGTACCCTAGTTGCACCCTAGTTGCACCCTAGTTCTGCCCAAGTTGGGTCCTAGGTGCGCCCTACCTGCGCCTTTCTTGCACCCTAGTTGCGCTCTAGTTGCTCCCTACTTGCACCCTACTTGCGCCCTAGTTGCGTCCTAGTTGCGCCTCAGTTGGACACTAGCTACGCCCTAGTTGCGCCCTAGTTGCATCCTAGTTGCGTCCTCGTTGCGCCCTAGTTGCGCCCTACTTGTGCCCTAGTTGTGCCCTACTTGTGCCCTACTTGCACCCTACTTGCGCTCTAGTTGTGCCCTACTTGCGTCCTAATTTTGCCCTACTTACACCCTACTTGCACCCTACTTGCACCCTATTTGCACCCTACTTGCGCCCTACTTGCGCACTAGTTGCGCCCTAGTTCCGCCCTTGTTGCGCCCAAGTTTATACCTAGTTGCGTCCTAGTTGCACCCTAGTTACGCCCTAGTTGCGCCCTAGTTGAACCCCAGTTGCACCCTGTTTACACCCTACTTGCGCCCTATTTGTTCCCTAGTTGCGCCCTAGTTGCGCCCTTCTTGCCCCCTAGTTATGCCTTAGGTGAACCGTAGTTGCGCCCTAGTTGCGACCTACCTGCCCTCTAGTCCCACGCTAGTTGTGCCCTGGCTGCGCCCTCGTTGTGTCCTAGTTGTGCCCTAGTTACGCCTCAATTGGGCACTAGCTATGCCCTTGTTGCGCCCTAGTTTCGCCCTAGCTGCGCCCTAGTTTCACCATAGTTGGGCCCAAGTTGTGCCCTAGTTGCGCCCTAGTTGCACGCTAGTTGCGCCCTAGTTGTGCCCTAGTTACACCCTTATTGCACCCTAGTTGTGCCCTAGTTGTGCCCTATCTGCGTCTTAGTTGCTCCCTAGTTGCGCCCAACTTGCGTCCTCCTTGCGTCCTAGTTGCGCACTAGTTGCGCCCTAGTTGCGCCCTTGTTGCGCCCTAGTTGCGGCCTAGTTCTGTCCTACTTGGACCTTAGTTACGTCCTAGTTGCACCCTTGTTGTAGCCTAGTTACGCCCTAGTTGCGCCCTAGTTGCACCCTAGATGCACCCTAGTTGCACCCTAGTTGCGCCCTAATTGCGCCCTAGATGTGCCCTACTTGCACCCTATTTGCGCCCTAGTTGCACCCTTGTTACACCCTAGTTATGTCCTACTAGTGCCCTAGTTACGCCCTAGTTGCACCCTTGTTGCGCCCTAGTTGCACCCTTGTTGCACCCTACTTTCGCCCTAGTTGCGCCCTAGATGCACCTTAGTTGTTCCCTGGTTGCACCCTAGTTGCACCCTAGTTTTGCCCTAGTTGCACCCTACTTGCGCTCTACTTGCCCCCTGGTTTTGCCCTAGATACGCCCTAGTTGCACCCTATTTACGCCCTACTTGCGCCCTAGTTGTCCCCTGGTTGCGCCCTAGTTGCGCCCTTGTTGCATCCTAGTTGCGCCTCAGTTGGGCACTAGTTGCGCCCTAGTTTCGCCATAGTCGCACCCTAGTTGCGCCCTAGTAGCGTCCTAGTTGCACCCTACTTGCACCCTACTTGTGCCCTACTTGCTCCCTAGTTGCACCCTAGTTGCGTCCAAGTTGCAACCTAGTTATGCCCTACTTGCGTCCTACGTGCGCCCTAGTTCCGTCCTAGTTGCACCTCAGTTGGACACTACTTGCACCCTAGTTGCACCCTAATTTGACCTAGGTGTGCACTACTTGCACCTTAGTTGTGCCCTAGTTGCACCCTAGTTGCGCCGTACTTGCATCCTAGTTGCATCCTAGTTGCGCCATAGGTGCGCCCTAGTTGCGTCCTAGATGCGCCTTAGTTGTGCCCTAGTTGCACCTTACTTGCACCCTAGTTGTGCCCTAGTTGCGCCCTAGTTGTGCCCTAGATGCGTCTTACTTGCGCCATAGTTGTGCCCTAGTTGCACCCTAGTTGCGCCTCACTTGGGCACTAACCATGCCGCAATTGCACCCTACTTACGCCCTAGTTGTGTCCTACTTGCGTCCTAGTTACGTCCTAATTGCGCCTCAGTTAGACACTAGCTTCGCCGTAGATACGACCTAGTTATGCCCTACTTGCGTCCTACGTGCGCCCTAGTTCCGTCCTAGTTGCACCTCAGTTGGACACTACTTGCACCCTAGTTGCACCCTAGTTTTGACCTAGGTGTGCACTACTTGCACCTTAGTTGTGCCCTAGTTGCACCCTAGTTGTGCCGTACTTGCATCCTAGTTGCATCCTAGTTGCATCCTAGTTGCGCCATAGGTGCGCCCTAGTTGCGTCCTAGATGCGCCTTAGTTGTGCCCTAGTTGCACCTTACTTGCACCCTAGTTGTGCCCTAGTTGCGCCCTAGTTGTGCCCTAGATGCGTCTTACTTGCGCCATAGTTGTGCCCTAGTTGCACCCTAGTTGCGCCTCACTTGGGCACTAACCATGCCGCAATTGCACCCTACTTACGCCCTAGTTGTGTCCTACTTGCGTCCTAGTTACGTCCTAATTGCGCCTCAGTTAGACACTAGCTTCGCCGTAGATACGACCTAGTTATGCCCTAGTTGCACCCTAGTTCCGCCCTAGTTGTGATCTAGGTACGCCCTACTTGCGCCCTACTTGCACCCTAGTTGCACCCTAGTTGCGCCCTTGTTGCGCCCTAGATGCGCCCTAGGTGCACCCTAGGTGCGCCGTGCTTGCGCCCTACTTACGCCCTAGTTGCGCCCTAGTTGCGACCTAGTTGCGCCCTAGTTGTACCCTAGTTGTGCTCTGGTTGTGCCCTATGTTAATCCCTGTGTATATATCTTCTCATTGGTGGCCGTGAGTGCGCAGGGCATGCTGGCTCAGAGAGTGGAGGTGACGCACCATGAGCGCGACATTTCGGCGGGCGTTCTCATGGCCTCGGGGCTTCGCGCCCTAGTGTGATCACCTCCGCCCTGGCCGCATGGCCCGATGCAGCCTAGATGCTAAATCTTGCATACAATGTTCACCACCTTAGGATACCTAGATTAGTCCTTATACTGGATGTTTCCTGGACTGATGTAGGTCAGCTAACCAGGTTTTGACTCGGACCCCGATTTGGGTTATCCGAGTTTCGAGGGTCCTCTTTCGAGGGTCAAGCGAGGGCTTCGCCCTCGCTTCGCTGTTGGGCCGGCGGGCTTCGCTCGCCGGCCGGTGGGTGAGACTCGGTTAGCGAGTCTCACCCGTAAGAGCTCGATGAGCTCTTACTAGGAAAACTACCAAGGCCGCCATGCTTTTCTAGCTCTAACTTACACTACACTTCACCAAACTGCATGGGACTGGTCCCAAACTGTTCGTTTTTGAACTCTCATGGTATCAGAGCACTTGCGCGGNGCCACCACTCCATACCCGCCCCAAGACCACCCAAACAGTGGGTGAGAGCCAAGTTGGGGTTGAGCGAGGGCTGGGACGGGTCGGGGGGGCTGGCTGCAGGGTCCCAGACGCAATCTAAGGCGTACTCCCAGAGCGAACGGCTCTCATCCGAAAACTGGGCCCAAAGTGGGCCCGGCAAATTGCTGCCGAAATTTCGTTGGCCCTCCACTGCACTGTTAACAGTCACACACCCGAGTCCCTGCGTAGCAGAGAGGAGGTAGGGTGAGCAGGAACCCCAAAAAGGGCAAGGATGAGCGAAGTAGAGGACGGTCACGTCGGTGAAGTGCCGGGCGGCGATTCGCCATCCGTCACCCTAACGGCGGCAGCCATGGCGCAGCTGGGGCTTGGGCACAAGGATCTGTCCCCTCCACCACTTGGAACCAGAGACTTCCTTGCGTGGAAAGATCTCTTCCTGGATTGGGCCGCCGAGCACAATCTTGAGGCATGCTACCTCATCCCAACCCCAGACACCGCAGAGGCACACATCCTGCTGCGTGCATTCAATGCACTGCGTCGTGCTCTTCCTGACTCCCAGGCGTATGCGCTGCGGGAGTACCGCTTTGGGGACAAGGGTGCGGATCCGGCCGACCCTCGCACTGGAGATCCCCGCCCTTATGAGGCTTGGAAGCACCTCACAACCCGCCAAGAGGAGCAAGGCATGAGTCTTGTCGTGACCTTGCGTGACAAGCTGCGTCACCTTTTTCCAAAACCAGGAGCACCAGTTGCAGAATATTGGGATGAGGCAATGGACATTCGGCGCCATCTTCTGGGACTTGGCGCAGCTTGCTCTATCCTTGAATGGCTGGATGTAGTGCTGCTGCATCTGGGAGAGCAGTACAAGGAATTTAGATGTGAGGTCTTCCGTCGCCATCCAGTGGAAGAGATCGAGAAGATAGATCTCTCTGTCATCTTCGCACAGCTGCGCAACTACGAGGACATCCTCAAAGGCGAGGCCTGTGACGCAGCGGGCACATCCCCAACAGCATACGTACACAAGGGTACCTCAGCGAGTGCTGCTACCGCTGCACACGTGACATACACACAGGCTCGGAGCAGTGGTGCAGGAGGGCGAGGCAACTCAGGCGGTGGTGGTGGCAGCCGTGGGCGCGGTCGCGAAGGACAAAGGTGCAGCTTCTGCAACCAGGCAGGGCACTTTTGGCGCCGGTGTCCCACACTGCAGCGGCAGATGATGGAAAAGCAACAACAGCAGCAGCAGCAGCAGCCTCCTCAGCAGCGGCAGTGGCAACAGCCACAGCAGCAGCAGCGTCAGTGGCAGCACACGCAGCAGTCACACCCAGTTTACCCAGTGGCCAGCTGGGCAGGGCCAAACCTGCAGGGACCCAGCTCGTCCACTCAACCCTCAGGGCCGTTTGGTGGTGCTANCTTTGGCCCGCCACAGCAGCAGCTGCCACTGCCCACGCCTATGGTGGGACTCTCTGCGCACCAGGGCCCCTACTACCTGCCGCAGAACTTGAGCGTGCCCACGCCCGTACCGGCGTGGGCGCAACGTGTCTACGCAGAGACACTTGAGCCTCAGCAGCCTCTGGCGCCTCCACCTGGGTTCGGCTGGGCAGTTCCCATGGAGACCCAGCCACCTGAGGCAACCTCCGTGCCACAGCCGTCAGGTCAGCGGCTAGGGCACACCCATGTCACCACGAGCCATGCACTCCCCATGCACGAATGGTTGTTTGACACTGCTGCGTCACATCATATGTCTCCGCATCGCCAGCTGTTTGTTGCCTTGCATGCCGTGCATGATGTGGATGGGGTGAAGACTGGGTCAGGTGAGGTCTTGAAGGTTGAAGGGGTGGGCACCGTTGCTCTGCAGGAACCAGGGGGGGTGTTGTGGCTGACTGGTGTGCTGTATGTACCTCGGCTAAAAGTCAATCTGTTGTCCGGGGGGCAGCTAGACAAGCAAGCGAACGTGTCCACTCTAACGCAAAAGCAGCGATGCATGCTCTTTGATGCTGCTGGTGCACTGCTGGCTGACGGGCCATTACACGTTGACATGCTCTATCGTCTTACACTCTTTCCTCTTGTGCACACACATTCATCACG
>SZWC01015814.1:0-19037 GCA_023375785.1 Penium margaritaceum | reverse complement strand
TGAGCATAACCGGGTTCGCCCTCTAGCCAGATATCCGCTTGTCCAGTGAGTGACCTACTGTATGTTAGGCAATTCTTCTGTGGGCAGGTGGGGTCGAATCCACCAGTTTTGAGGGTGGCGAGCGAGATCGACCTCGCTGCTCGCTCCTTCGCTCCTCCTCCTCGTAACAGCTCAGTGGCTTGTTACTCGGTACTTTTTTTATCCAATTTTGCTCTAAACTCTCCGCACTAAGCATGGTGCATTGCTCACACTACTATGCAATGTGTCGTGCTCTTTGCCCCTCCCCACTCGCTAGTCTAGGCTACCTACGGTCATGGTCAACAATGGGTAAGCAGACATACGTCTGCTTAGAAACGTAACACACATGGCCGAGTTGGGTGGAAATTTTCCAAACTATTCAAACGAGCTACGAACTAATGACTAGTTTAACACACCATGTGCACTGGTTGGTGCTATGGCCCGTGATCAGCCCTGGTCTATGTGGCTCGAGTATGCTGCCGCAAGCAAGCTCAATGCTTACTTGGTGGCAATGGGCGATCCGTATCACCGCCTAACATCTAAATGATACTCACTTCTAGCAGTCGTACATGTTATGGCTGTCGTTCATCCCACTTTTCAAGGGAGTACTTGCCTCTGCACCTAAACTCGCAACACACCCGCACGCAGACACACATGCATGCGCACACATAGGCAAGTGCAAACGAACACACGGACGCGGTCGTGCACGCTCTTGCGCATGGCAGATTGTTGGCCATACACACGGGCTATGCCAAGATGCACATCAGCTCTAGGATGAAACATCTGTACGGTTTTGTGGTCTTGTTACAATCTTGCGCAAGCAGAGAAAAATTCATGAACAGGAGTTGTTGATCAACCAGGTAATCACAACACAAAACACAAACAAAGTATAGGAATGGATGGAAATTTTGTTTGCAATGACAGTCATCAAGCTGCACACGTGACCATCAGTGTAAGAGTCTAGGGAGCCTCTCATGGGTGAAGGTGGCACCAAGCAATCATTACTGTTGAAGTTGTAACAAACTCAGACTTTATCTAAGTTGACACAAGCAGGTATGTTACACTTCATGCTTCACTTGGGAAAGTTGACGGAAGCCTTCATTCCCCTCATCTTAAGGGCTGCGCGATCGTACGCGCGGGCTGCTTCCTCTGGGCACTTGAAAGTGCCAAGCCAGATGCGGCTCTTCTTCTTTGGAAACCGGATCTCTGCAACCCATTTACCGCAGTGCCTTTGTCTCACTCCACGGTACTTGCTTGTTCCCCTGGATCTTCTCGTCGATGTGCCCACAGCTGCTTCGCTGCCCACTGGATCACTCGAATCACCAGGCGACTGGCTGGCTTGGGCTGCAAGTGGGAGGCTGTCGCCAGATGCCCGTACCACAGGTCTTGCCTGTTCAGGTCCGAGGTAATTTCCTGGAAGCCGGGGCATCTCCAACCGTGGGAATGGCGGCGACGGTAGCGCCTGTTGCGGGCTGACTGATGGACCGGGCCGGGGCAGATGCTGCAGCAGTGAACGAGGTGGCAGCAGCATGGCACCCTGATGCTGGCGCTGCTGGTGGTGCTGCTGGTGGTGCTGCTGGTGGCGCTCTTGCTCAACTGGTGGCGACATGCTTGAGCTACCCGGCGATCCCATCGCAATGGTGGCTCCGAAGAGGCGAAGACCTGGAGACGACTCAGGAGAGGAACCCGACGCCGGTGAAGCTTGTGTGGAAGGTGTCCAGGAAGTCAGCGGGCGACGTGGCGGCACCTCAACTGCCGGATTCATCTCCACATCCGGGGAAAGGTCCGAGTTCAGGTCCAGGAGTCCAGAAGCAGACCCAGAGCTAATGCTCGGCCTCAGCGCAACAGAGCTGCCTGGGCACGAGGCCTGCCCGGGCACCAGGGGACCTTGCGCGGCGCGAACGAAAGCGCCTTGCGGAGAAAGCGAGCTCGTGTCTACATTGCCCTGAGCTGCTGCGTTCCCGCAGAGGGCTGCTGCGGCCGCATGCAGAATGGTAGCCTGGATGGCAAGCCGAGCGGCCATGTGGTCTTGTGGCACCGACGAAGGCTTCTGGACAGCGCCTGTGGCTGCCGCTGCCGCAGCAGTCGCCGACCCCGGTGGCAGTTGCGTTGGACTACAAGGCCCACACACAGGGCCCGAAGAAGAGGGCAGGATTTCCCGCATCCCAGATGGCGGGGCGACGACGCGATGGTGTTGCGGGAAGTCTCCAAGTGACGACGTTGGGTGCGTTCCAGGTGAAATTTGGGAAGAACACCTTGGCGAAACGCCGGGCAGCTTGCCCGACGAGACGGCGTGCTCGGGAGATGCGGAGGGCGCATGTCGTCCAGGCCCTGATTTGGCGGCCGCGCCTGAGGGGGACGACGAAGAAGAGGCGGACGTAGGGGCAAGCGGGAGAAGAGCTGGAACTGAGAGTGGGGTTGTCGCGCATGCGTTGGAGCTGGAGAGTGGAGATGGTGGTTTGAGCGTCAATGCAGTGAACTCGTCTTCCGGCAATGATTGATGCCGCTGGATCCACTGGTGTCGTTGCAGCTGCTGCTGTTGCTGCCGCTGCTGCTGCTGCTGCTGCCTCTGCTGCTGATGATGTTGTTGCTCCTGCTGCTGCTGCTGCTGCTGCTGCCGCTGCTGCTGCTGCTGCTGCTGCGGCTGCTGCGGCTGCTGCTGCTGCTGCTTCTGCTGCTGCTGCTGCTGCTGCTGCTGCTGCCGCAATGCCTGCTCCGCCAGCCCCGTGAGCATGGCAAGCACGGACGACAGGTCCTGCGCCATGTGAGGCAGAACCTGACGATGAACGAAGGAACAAGCTCGATCCAGGTCGCGACGCGACAGCGCTGGCACCTTTTTGCCTTGCGATGGGACGGGCACAAGAGGTGCGTGAAAATGATGGGAACCAGAAAATGGGAACGACCGCCTATTTGAAGGCAAGTCAAGGCGGAGAAATGCCTGAGCGAAAGGCCGGCCGTGATAGGGACGGAGGTGGCCTGCTCGAGCAGATGGGCGTCGGGAGCCGGGACGGATTTGAATGCCAGACTTTGCCTGGAGGTCAATTGGAGGTCACTTAGAGGTCGTGAGGCGACGTGGAAGTGGGGACAAGCTTGAAAGATAAGCTTTGAAGGAGCTTGTCTGTCAACTGAGCTCCGATCAGGATTAAGTACTACAGGATAAAATTTTGTCTAGAGACACGACCCATCCAGCGAGAATGGACGATTGACAGCTTTGCAGTCTTGAGGCGGCGATGCTCGCAGTGCCTCAGGCGGTCCTTGGCTGCAGCAGCCGCGTCTTGCTCTCCTCAGCCTTTGGTTCTCGCAGACATGGAGGGTGCGGCTGGCAGTAAGATTTCGTGGCTGGTCGAACTCAACCACAAATTCCAACGAAATCAGATGCTTCCATGTAGCTTTCCCTGTACCCTTCCCAGCCGCGGGAAGGACAACAGTGAAAGAACAACCTGGAGGACAACGCGTGGCACTGAGGGTGCGGCCAAAACACTGTCGGTTTGAGACAGCGCGTATGCAACATGAAAATGACTCATCAAATTAGAAAAACGACAGTGGAACGATAAGCAATCTCATTTCACTTCGCCAAAACCTACGGATAACCCAGATGCACCGATATATAAGGAAACAGTTCCGTTTTCAATAGCCATCCTCTGTTGTCGTAGAGTCAGAGGTTAGGTCTGACAAGTCGTTGCAAACAGCAGGATTCCTTCACTATTCATTTCAATCCTGTCAGCTCGTGTTCAGTGGTTCTGCCAAACTCTCTCTTCTAAAAAACTCCTGAACAACTTGAATCATTTCTGGATGTTGCAATGAACCATTTACTACACATTTTACAGCTTTGACACGAAAAGATTTAGCTCTCAGGTGCAATCATCAACACAAATTCTTGCACTTGAGTTTCCACAATATTTACGCTCGATCAGGCTTTCACTAAGTAAAACATAAAGTGATCCATTTGTAATTAGGTCTAATGGAAACAAAACTTGAGAAAAATGTCATAATATTAAAAGAGGTGAAACAATTCAATGGTATCTATAAATAATGTGTTCACCTTCGAAAATACGAATATTCATGGCTAGTCACTATGAATTGTGTTTGGAACCCGTCATAAGACAACGTGTAATGCATACGTGAACATCAATGTTGCTTTCTTGTTCACAACACAAGAACCTCTATAGATAATCCAGTGATATGTAGTATCTAGGTGGAACACATGTAAAGCATTGTGAAGATTTTGAAATAATTCCAAAATCCATTATGCACTATGCAATAAAAAATCAAAAAATTATGAGGAAATTTTTGAAAACAGGAAATATCTTTTGGCTACCACATACAATTCCATTCAATGTAGAATTTTGCAAAATAATGAATTTCAAGGGTAGCTTATATCTAAGGTTAAGTCAGGAAATTGTATAAAGGTAGTAATCTATCACTTGCAAGTCGCCATTGGTGACACCAAGTTCATTAAAGAATAATTCTAACACGTGTGTCAACCATAGTGAATTTTCATTTAAAATATGCTCGATTGATAATTAATTAATTTAAGCTTCACGAAACCTTTTTGAAGGAGCCTACAAAAGGTTAAAAAAAACGTCTAAGTATTTTCAACCATTTTTAACTTCACTTTTTATAGGAATGAACCACTTTGAAGTCTTATTCCTTCCATCTTTCATTAATTTCACCAACTCAACATATGTCCGGTGAAGGTTTCCACCATCAATAGCACATTCTATAGTTGAAGTTTTATGGGTATTATTTGAACCACTTAATGTACAAGATATGATATGAACAATTAGATGCATGGTGTATAATCAATTTTTAGAGTGATTCAATTAATAAAATCATTGACAAATCAACAATCAAGTGTTGGAAACATTCTAGTGATACAGATTTCGAAACATTTATGTTACCACACAACTTCCCCTCATAACAGTTGACCCTAGAAATGGTCATTAACTGTAAGCCTCTCGTCTTTTTCCCCCTTAATATAAAATTATCATGGTAACAAAAACATTTAAATCAAGATTCATTGAATCTTACACGGAATTTTCATGTTGACATTAAGATAACGTCCCATTCAAGAACTGAATATGCAAAAAAGACCAAGTCACATCACAATGTAAACCTTTTATTATTCCAAAAAATATTTCTAACTCTAATTTAGATTCTAACTAGTCATAATGTAGATCCATTCCCATGATGGACTTGATTTTTTTATTTCTAGCAAAAGGTTGTGATTTGTATCAAGTAAGCATATGGTCCTCTTAAACATGGGAAAATGGAAGGATCCATTAGAAAATCGTATTTCTACCCTTTTCCAAAATGGCATGAACATTTTGTAAGCCATGCTCATGGTTCCGCCACTTCGTCAGCGACCGCATGCGGTGGACCTACCATTGCAAGACCACCGTTGTGCAAAAGCTACCCAACAACTAGGAGGAGGTCGTCCTCGCCATGCATAAGCGGGTGACCGCACTCATGATCATGAGTCAAGCGAGCCGGACTTCACGTGTGGTCAGCATTGTGAATGCTGACCATACGAGGATCGGCATTGTCCTTACCAGTAAGTGTTCTTTGTAACTCATTCCTTTTCTCACGTTCTTCCTCCATGAAATCTGTGGACACCAACCGTGAAAACTGGTTGCAAGTGACCAGACATACGCGCCGACAAGCGCAAAGGAGGTGGCCATTGTCGCTCTAGATGACAAATGCCATATTACTCTAGTCTCCTCAATGATGTTCGGCACCATACTGCCCGTACAACTCATCTACGTAGGGAAGACTGACTGCTACCACCAGAAAAATGGAGATGCACGACGAGTAAGGGAGGAGCACAACTTCTCCATCATCCAAATGCCAAATCAGTAGGCCAACGCCCAAACTGCACATGACAAGATCACGCATGTCATCCATCCTTGCTACAAGCTCGCTTCCGAGCATGACAACAAGGTTGTTGGGACACAGAAGTTGATCTTGCTGCTCGACAATTGGCGGCTTCACACATGGATAGAGTTTTGTGAATTTATGAAGACCCACTACAAGTACATTCACCTCCTATATATACTATTTGCCTGCACGTCCAAGGAATAGCTAGCCAATGCTAAGCTCGAGCACCCACTTAAGGTGGTGGTAGAGACGGCCTACCACTTGTGGCATGCCGAAGAGATTCACGCAAGCCTCGACAATGGTGGCGTAAGCAAGGTTGACCTAGGCATGGGTAAAATGCACAACCGTGGAGTCACCTAGGTCCTTCATTCTCGACTGAGGCTACAAGAGGCGTCGTGGTTGGTCAAGCATGCCTAGGACATGTGAAAGTTTGACCACTACCTAGATCTTGTTATTCCTAAAGCTGCCACAGAAGAAGTAGTCACGCCCGACAGCCTGCTTTTCCGTGAGCGCATCAAGCAAGAGGTAGAAGACGTCATTCTGGTGGAATGACGTACCCATGTCGTAGGATGAACATCACTTGTTTGTTTTGCCTCAATGGTGCCCGTGTTGTGCATTGCAAGTTTCCCAAACAACGTTGTGCTCCATTTCCAAAATGTATCTACAGGTGCCCAAGGCAAAAATATTTATCTCACTTTGATTATGCAAAACTTTTAATGTGGGTATTCATAATATTATACATGATTCACCCATCCATGTAGAAATATCAAGTGGAAGGCATGGGCCATCTCAAATAATTGCCATCAAGTACGATAGTTGGGGTCGTTGGGTTGATTATCGTGCAAAGCATGGGGGGTCGTTTCGTGAGTGGTCTGATTTGAGAAGGTCCGCCAAGAAATCATGGGAATACAAATCAACAGTGCAGATGCGAGATGCATATTTCTAAATCCAAATCCCTCTTGCTACGTCAAGAAGTTGACCCAAAGGTCATGATGGTTCAGTTGTGGAATCTGAGAGGAAAAAGTTGTCAAAAGGTTCGGGAAGATTCATTAAGGGTAGGGAAATTGGCTGTTTTGCCCTCTAGCGTCAAAGTGAATAATGTAGACTTGTGACGTGATGGTCTCTTTGTCTACTAACTGAAATGCCCTCTCAGAAAGATCAGGGACTCGTGTGTGTCTCAAACCTAACAACGAGTTTATCTGAAATTGCACATATCATTCCTAGTTATCCCATAAGTGATCCCAAAAGCGATGTATAATCCATATTTTCATGCCTTCAAAACATGTGAGCATGAAACAAAACGTAATGTGTGAGATGTACGTCTACTTTCACATAATCTATCGATTTTTAAGTGGCCTTAACACTATCATGAATATGTTGAACCATGCACAAACATTTTGTATTCCTGAGCCTGGTCTTTCTTTGTCTTTCTAGGTTGCTCTCATAGTGTCTACTAGCCATTTTCAGATGTGGTTCATATCACGATGTTGTTAAATTGTTGTTTCTCCATGAGAAAAATAGGAAATTCATGGGCGAAATTTGTAATGAAAGTACGTTGTTCAGCAACTTCTGTATAGCCAAAAACCAAGCCCTTTATATAGGTTTCCAAGGAGCTCAAATGACTAGTAGCCTTAATGATCTTGGAGAGAGACTTCATGACTAAATGTACAGGGTTTTCATAAGGTACGGATGAAGCAAGCATGCATCCTTTCCGCGGAAAATGTGTCAGGCGAGTTAGAACATATGTAGTTTAAATGATGAGGTGAGAAATGGAAGATGATTCAAAGATTTGGGACACTTGGATAATATGTATTTCATGAGATGTGTTATTCGATGACAAGTGTTGAACATGTCTAACGAATTCATAGAACGATAAGAAGCACAATTAATCATATGTTAGGTCTTGGAAATCAACTTAAGCGACGCATGCTTTGTTGTGGCATAACTGATTGCTTTGAGAAACTCTCGTGAGGTTGGGGGTTTAAGAACATTGAAGCATGGTTTATCAAAGTCTTTTTTAGGCAATAATTAAATTAAATGTATGGTATTAAAACTTTTCCATGGTTTTTTATACTTCTCTGAACCTTTCTGGAAAGTTCTAACAGCCAGAACCTCTTGTTCCTGCTTGGAAGTTGTCGTCAGAGTTCGACGAATGGCGTTCACAGTTTACGTCAAGGGTTTCCCCCTCTATAAAAATAAGGAGCAAACTTCATCAATGACCCATAGAAGAGAGACTCAAACTTTTCAAGTCTACGGAGGCTCATTCCACTATTACCCAAACACTTGGTTTTAGGACCCAAATCCGGGTTTTTCACCTCAAACTCATGCATTCCTACGAGTTTTTATGTTATATTAAGACAAATTTTGTCATAAACCAACTTCGATTTACGTTAACATTCTCGAGCAAAATCGTCGCATGCGAGGCATGTTGGCGATTTTGTGCCAGGACTTTCTTGCATCTCTCGTCTCTCGTCCCTGGTCCCCCTCCCTCATCCTTGCTCGCTCGCTCGTGAGGAGAGCAAGCGAGGATGAGGGCACGAGGCCTTCCCCTTGAGGCCCTCGTGGCCCCTTAGTAGCAGATCTGGCTGAGGTCGTAATCAGCGGCTGGCAGTGAGCGGTTAGTTGGCTCGTGTCCGGCCGGTCACTTGGCTACCCGCGAGTCGCTCAGCCGACCGGCAACCACCTCATTGGCGGCTTACAAATTGTTGGGCGTCGGCTAGCCCTTAATGACATGAGGATTGGTGGGCATCCAACCCCCGCTTCATTCAGGAAGGACGGAGAGTTTAGCTCTCCTGCTACATTGATCCCCACTTGTTATGAACCGTCTCCATTCATGAACAATAAGACAAATTGTCAGTTACTGAGTCAACAACAATGCAAGAAAAATAATCATTTCAATCAATTGCACGACATTAACATGTGCATGGTACTTGGACCTAAGCTACATCTTGTTGGTCAGCATGGCTAATAGCCTCCCCCCTTTAGGTTGGAGAGTGCACGCGACAACCATGTTGGGTGTCCTTAACTTCCAATGGTCGTTGTCCATGAATGGCGTCCTCCAGGAATGTTGTTCACGTTTTCTACATTGAGGTGGTGCTCCTAGACACGCGTCAATCCATGCAAGCTACCAGCTTGCTCCAATACTAATTAGCCACCCTTGTGGACAACCAAGATTTGAGCTCCCATGAGTTATTTTCAGGTCCACACCTACCCAATGAACGAGGTATTCTCTAGCAACCCGCAACCAAAGATCATGCTCTTGATGCTAGAGTAGACAAAAAAACCCGTATTGGACATCAGCAACAAGGACTACCGGTTGTGTCTGAACGATTTCCTCCGCCGTGTATGGAGCCAATAGGCTCACATGAAACACGTCATGTATCTTCATACTCGGCAAAAGCAACAATTTTTATGTCACTTGCCGAATGTGTGCAAAACTAGGAAATGGCCCAATCCACTTCCGTAGACATTTTTGTGCCCCTTTCAACTTCAGACAAAGATTCTTAGTGCTAAGAACCACTTTTTCATCGATGGCAAACTAGACCTCACGTCAACTTTTGTATGCATAGGCCTTTTGTCGTAGCCAGGCAACTTCAAGGTGACCCTTTGCCTCCCGTAATAAGGCGTCTATGCGCTGGACGAAGGCTTGAGCAGAAGGAACATGTCCTCCCTTACTCCCACTCTTCACCCATAAAAGGGCACCACTAGATGAAGAACTAAGTTTAATACAAATGGTATGAAATGTGTATAATAATTAATCGAGTTATTCACTATAAACACTACCGCAATGGAATTTGATCCAGTCATTTATGGCAGGGTCCCTGAACATGCGGAGCATTTGTTTGAGAGTGCGGTTTGTTCAAGTTTTTTGTCCGTCAATTTTAGGGGGAATCGTAATCGACATTTGTCACTCCTTGCTGAAGTACTCATGCATCTTTTGCTACACCTTACTAGCCAATTTTTGCATTTATGGTTAATCACCACTTAATCATTCACTCCTCATAGTGTATACCTTTCTTGCATGAATTTGGAGGTTTCATGGAACCTTCTTGGAATTTACAACACAATCGCATTCTTAGTGAATGTTTACGCATAGAAGAGAGTATCTATATTCGGAAACATTGGAAAGGTCATGGAAGGATACCAATGTATTTTTTCTTGAAAATGAAAACCATGGATTAGTGTTTCACAACTCAATATACATTTGCCTTAACCACACTTGTATGAATATAAAAGCCTAAATTGTGATAGAATTGTATTCAATACAAATGCCTATATCTTAACATCGAACACGATAGAACTACAATCCAGATGAAGTCATGATAGGGGGTTCACAGATTTATTATTTCCCTTACCCGGGCTCCCGATGTACCCCGTTGATGCGGGGCCAAACAAGCTCCCTTGAATCATACAGGTTGTACTTGGACCCACCAAACAAACAATTCACAAAGATACACGAAGTTGACTTAGTCGATGTTAACTCGGTCATTGAACGTCGACATTTGTGACAATCAGAAATTTTCTACACATTGCAAATGTCGATGTTCGATGACAAAGTCAACGTCATTGAACATTGTCAAACATCGTCAATCGTCAAACAGTAATGAAACCTTGTCATTGCCTCTAAACTGTAGATCGGTAAACGTCCATAGTCACAATTTTGAGATGGAGGATTACTGCCATTGAAAAATGTCTACACAACAAACCAAATTCGAATGCACAAGTGTATATCTTTTTTCTCCATCACACAAACATTGATACACTAACCAGTTACACTATGCCAATACACTCGAGCCCTTTTTGGGAGGCAGATCAAGACTGAATTAGAATCGTGTATATGGCCTGTGTATGTGATGGATCAGTACAAAAGGACCTTATTATACACCACAATAGTGAACAAAGTAAATGTTTATAACAATACATGCCCCGATAGAACATCCCAATACATTCAGTGGCCTCGAGAAAGTGAGGGTCTCAGGTACGTGGCGACCATGTTGTAGTAAGATCTCCCCTTTACACAAGAACGCCTTTGCTACAAGGAAATCGTCAATCGTCAACGATCGGCAATGGTCATGCAAAGATGTGCACTGGAATTCGAATGCCCAGGTGTTTTTTTTCTCATTTTTCCATTGCACAAATTAAATACAGTAACAAGCTACAATGTGACAATACACTCAAGAATCTTTGGGATGGGGGGCAATCCAGAGTTAATGCTGATGCCCCCAGCCTCCCTACATATCAAAATTGAAATGAAAGGGGGTATTTGGTCCTTGTATGTGATGGATAAGTGCAAAAGAAATTATTGTAGTACACACTAGTGAAAACCTTTCATGGTCAAAACGATACTTGCCCCGATTCAACTCCCCAATACATATCGTGACCTTGGGGAGAGGGGGGGGCTCTCAACGACGTTGCGATTGTTTCATAGTAAGTTCTCCCCTCTATAGAAGAACTATTCTGTTACATCGAGGATGTTGGCATCAACATCGACATCATACATTGACAACGTGGATCATCAACGATCAACGGTGGTTGTGCGGAAATGTGCACTCGGCTTTGAATGCACAAGTGATTGTTTTCCTCTATCCATCGAACAAATTTGATACATTGACCAACTACACGATGCCACTGCACTCAAGCCTCTAGGGCGGGCAAGATTGAGAGTCAATAATTATGCCCCCTACCCAAAGAAGAAAGTGTTTATGGAGTGTATATCATGCGTGTATCTGACAGATATGAAAGGAAATGTAATGATGTATAAAATAAATGAACAAGATACATAGTCACAACAATACACGACACTATAGAACCACCCAATACCCATGATAGACTACCGTGGAGAGTCTGATAGCGAGAGAGCAAAATAAATATTTTGGTACATATTGTGGGAACGTGTTCGATGGCAATATTTTGGACGATGGTATGTTTTTGTGATGTATGTTTTTTGGGTATCTATAAATTAATGTAGAGTAATTCCTAGGACAAAGATACATCTAATAACATCAAAATACATTTTTTTAACATTTTCTTTGTGGTACAATTATTTTGTGTTTATGTTTTATGGAATATGTAGAAAATACATAGCTCTTCATGTATGCAGAGGATGAATATGTCCTAAGAAATTTTCAAAGTAATAGGATAAATTTAAATTCACATTATTGGTTCATGTATAAAAAGATGAAAATTTGTTAGGACATATTTCAAAGTCAAAACAATTGTTTCATGTATAAAATGGGGACAATTAACTATAACTTAATCTTTTTATCTCGATCGGAGATAGTGATAAGCCGTGTCACTTTACGACACCCTTAACCAAAAGACGAGTGGTCTCCTCTACCTTCACATTATTGGTTGTAGGAATGAAGTGTGTCATCTTTGTTAGAAGATCTACAACCACTAGTATTACATTATGGCCACTGGCCATGTTCGGAAGACTGGTAATGACGTCCATGTTGACGCACTCCTAGGGAGTTTTCAGAATGAGAATTTGTTTGAGGATTCCACTTCTTGTTACTATCCATATTTTGAATACATGGGTCGTATGTCATGTAATACTTATGGACATCGATACTGCATCCTGGCCTTCAATAGTGGTCTAAGAGTGCTTATCCGGGTCGTGGAACTAGGAAGTAATCCTTGGTTTCATATCTCTTAAGTTTGGTAGGAAAACTTGTTTTCCATTCTAGAAAATTCTTCAAGCTACCACCAATCCATTTTGAGCTGATTTTGAGAGTCTTGAAACTAACAATCCACACGGTATTCCATCTAGATCCTTTTTACATAACTTTTGTTGTGGAGAATCTCTTGAGGTGGTTGTCGTAGGTGTCCAGGGGGATCTGGTGTTTGCATTGTTATTGTTACAATGACCATAAAACGCCCACGGACCTGGATGGTTGCTTTATTTTCGACAAACCATTGCTTATCACAAACACTACTGGGTTATGGTCGGTTACGACCTTCACATGCTCTTCAGCACCTTTGAGGTAGCAAAGCCACATCTTGAAGGTGTGTACAACCGTATGGATCTTCTGATCTTGAGCTGTGTATCACATTCTCGCAGGGATGAGCTTCTGACTCTCATAAGAAACTGGTTGACCATTATGCATAAGGAGATCTTCGAGTCCCACTGCCGACGCATCACATCAAACCTCCCACGGTTGTAATGGATCTGGAAGAGCTACAAAGGGTGTTGTATATAGGATATTTATCACTTTCCCAAAGGCGTTCTTGTAATCGGATGCCCATTCCTCAGGCACTTCATTTAGCGTGAGCCTAATTAATGGTGCTAATAGGGTCCAATGTTATTGCATACACCGTGAATAATAGATTTTAAGGTCGAGGAAAAACTGAATCCTTATAATATTTTTTTGGCATGGCCAATCCACCACGACTTGGATGTTTTGTGGATCGACACACACATCGTCCTTGCCGATGATGTGTCCAAGGTATTTGAACTCATGTTGGGCAAACATGCACTTCCTCAATTGTGCATAGACATTTTGTTCCCGAAGGATTGTGTGGACTTTGCGTAGATGTTCTATGTGCTCTTCCATGAATTAGAAAAGAACCAGGATGTCTTCTATATAAACAAAGATAAGATGACCGAGTTGTTTTGTGAACGTTTGATTTATTTCTCCTGGAAAGGTTTTCGGGGCATTCGATAGCTCAAAGCTCTAAAACAGGTAATAATATTGATCCATATGCATTCGGAACGCTTTTTTGGACACATCATCTTCTGTAATACTGATTTGATGTTACCCCTGAGACAAATCCTAAGAAGAAAAGACTTTTTGCCTTGGATTTGGCCGAACATGTCCTTTATGCATGGTAAAGGGAATCGATTATTCCCGTCAGCAAGTTTAGCGCCGAGTAAGTTTGCACACGTGTAAAGAACCCTATACGCTTTCTTTGGCATAATTCTAGGAGTCTAAACTAATGTTCTGGTCTGATTTGAGTTTGAATCTGAGATTAGGGGCTAAAGGAAGGATAAGACCATCAAAGGTGCCTTGTTCGACCCGCCTCTTGACGTAGAATGCCTTCCGTGGGAAATCGTAACTTGATCATGCTTTAGCGCTTCCTGGTTGATCGTATGGGCCCTCTTTGGGAGCGCCATCCCATTAAATGACTGTGGGAGGGGAAAAGCGACCGTGTTAAAATCCGTTAAAATCATTATGGAGGGGAATTGACGAATGGACAAATAGTCTTTTCCTTTGATTTTGACACATCTCACCACTGGGTAAATGTTTCCAAATTTTTTTATAGAAGAATAATAAATAATAGACTGAAAAATCAAGAACGCAACACATGCATGGTTGGCCAATGAGAGTGGCTTAGATTTTGCACTATCTTTAGTTTGGATGTTCGTCATGGTTGGAGTATTTATGGGTATTGTTCGTCGGTGCTTGTGAATTGGAGCTTATTCCACACGAAAGTTTGGCGAGCCTGGTCTACAAACACCAACTTATGTATCAATTAGTATCGCCAGTAATTTGTACATTCGATGAGGACATCGAGATTCGATTTTGATGGTAGTTAGACGTTGCAGGTATGCGGAATGGTAGAGGGCATCGAATAGACATGATGATCCAAGGAAGACATTTTTCATGATCGAGTTTTCAAAACAGGGACCTGCCTTCGTCGTGATTAGAAGTCAGTTAGCATGCATGCTAGGTGCGAACAACACAGCTAGGATATATTTGCCCCCAAAGGAAATGTATTCCAAGAAGCAGGTGTACAGCGTTCATGTTTCCCGGAACTGGGGGTAAGTTAGCATCTCGCATCTGCACTGTTGATTTGTATTCCCATGATTTCTTGGCGGACCTTCTCAAATCAGACCACTCACGAAACGACCCCCCATGCTTTGCACGATAATCAACCCAACGACCCCAACTATCGTACTTGATGGCAATTATTTGAGATGGCCCATGCCTTCCACTTGATATTTCTACATGGATGGGTGAATCATGTATAATATTATGAATACCCACATTAAAAGTTTTGCATAATCAAAGTGAGATAAATATTTTTGCCTTGGGCACCTGTAGATACATTTTGGAAATGGAGCACAACGTTGTTTGGGAAACTTGCAATGCACAACACGGGCACCATTGAGGCAAAACAAACAAGTGATGTTCATCCTACGACATGGGTACGTCATTCCACCAGAATGACGTCTTCTACCTCTTGCTTGATGCGCTCACGGAAAAGCAGGCTGTCGGGCGTGACTACTTCTTCTGTGGCAGCTTTAGGAATAACAAGATCTAGGTAGTGGTCAAACTTTCACATGTCCTAGGCATGCTTGACCAACCACGACGCCTCTTGTAGCCTCAGTCGAGAATGAAGGACCTAGGTGACTCCACGGTTGTGCATTTTACCCATGCCTAGGTCAACCTTGCTTACGCCACCATTGTCGAGGCTTGCGTGAATCTCTTCGGCATGCCACAAGTGGTAGGCCGTCTCTACCACCACCTTAAGTGGGTGCTCGAGCTTAGCATTGGCTAGCTATTCCTTGGACGTGCAGGCAAATAGTATATATAGGAGGTGAATGTACTTGTAGTGGGTCTTCATAAATTCACAAAACTCTATCCATGTGTGAAGCCGCCAATTGTCGAGCAGCAAGATCAACTTCTGTGTCCCAACAACCTTGTTGTCATGCTCGGAAGCGAGCTTGTAGCAAGGATGGATGACATGCGTGATCTTGTCATGTGCAGTTTGGGCGTTGGCCTACTGATTTGGCATTTGGATGATGGAGAAGTTGTGCTCCTCCCTTACTCGTCGTGCATCTCCATTTTTCTGGTGGTAGCAGTCAGTCTTCCCTACGTAGATGAGTTGTACGGGCAGTATGGTGCCGAACATCATTGAGGAGACTAGAGTAATATGGCATTTGTCATCTAGAGCGACAATGGCCACCTCCTTTGCGCTTGTCGGCGCGTATGTCTGGTCACTTGCAACCAGTTTTCACGGTTGGTGTCCACAGATTTCATGGAGGAAGAACGTGAGAAAAGGAATGAGTTACAAAGAACACTTACTGGTAAGGACAATGCCGATCCTCGTATGGTCAGCATTCACAATGCTGACCACACGTGAAGTCCGGCTCGCTTGACTCATGATCATGAGTGCGGTCACCCGCTTATGCATGGCGAGGACGACCTCCTCCTAGTTGTTGGGTAGCTTTTGCACAACGGTGGTCTTGCAATGGTAGGTCCACCGCATGCGGTCGCTGACGAAGTGGCGGAACCATGAGCATGGCTTACAAAATGTTCATGCCATTTTGGAAAAGGGTAGAAATACGATTTTCTAATGGATCCTTCCATTTTCCCATGTTTAAGAGGACCATATGCTTACTTGATACAAATCACAACCTTTTGCTAGAAATAAAAAAATCAAGTCCATCATGGGAATGGATCTACATTATGACTAGTTAGAATCTAAATTAGAGTTAGAAATATTTTTTGGAATAATAAAAGGTTTACATTGTGATGTGACTTGGTCTTTTTTGCATATTCAGTTCTTGAATGGGACGTTATCTTAATGTCAACATGAAAATTCCGTGTAAGATTCAATGAATCTTGATTTAAATGTTTTTGTTACCATGATAATTTTATATTAAGGGGGAAAAAGACGAGAGGCTTACAGTTAATGACCATTTCTAGGGTCAACTGTTATGAGGGGAAGTTGTGTGGTAACATAAATGTTTCGAAATCTGTATCACTAGAATGTTTCCAACACTTGATTGTTGATTTGTCAATGATTTTATTAATTGAATCACTCTAAAAATTGATTATACACCATGCATCTAATTGTTCATATCATATCTTGTACATTAAGTGGTTCAAATAATACCCATAAAACTTCAACTATAGAATGTGCTATTGATGGTGGAAACCTTCACCGGACATATGTTGAGTTGGTGAAATTAATGAAAGATGGAAGGAATAAGACTTCAAAGTGGTTCATTCCTATAAAAAGTGAAGTTAAAAATGGTTGAAAATACTTAGACGTTTTTTTTAACCTTTTGTAGGCTCCTTCAAAAAGGTTTCGTGAAGCTTAAATTAATTAATTATCAATCGAGCATATTTTAAATGAAAATTCACTATGGTTGACACACGTGTTAGAATTATTCTTTAATGAACTTGGTGTCACCAATGGCGACTTGCAAGTGATAGATTACTACCTTTATACAATTTCCTGACTTAACCTTAGATATAAGCTACCCTTGAAATTCATTATTTTGCAAAATTCTACATTGAATGGAATTGTATGTGGTAGCCAAAAGATATTTCCTGTTTTCAAAAATTTCCTCATAATTTTTTGATTTTTTATTGCATAGTGCATAATGGATTTTGGAATTATTTCAAAATCTTCACAATGCTTTACATGTGTTCCACCTAGATACTACATATCACTGGATTATCTATAGAGGTTCTTGTGTTGTGAACAAGAAAGCAACATTGATGTTCACGTATGCATTACACGTTGTCTTATGACGGGTTCCAAACACAATTCATAGTGACTAGCCATGAATATTCGTATTTTCGAAGGTGAACACATTATTTATAGATACCATTGAATTGTTTCACCTCTTTTAATATTATGACATTTTTCTCAAGTTTTGTTTCCATTAGACCTAATTACAAATGGATCACTTTATGTTTTACTTAGTGAAAGCCTGATCGAGCGTAAATATTGTGGAAACTCAAGTGCAAGAATTTGTGTTGATGATTGCACCTGAGAGCTAAATCTTTTCGTGTCAAAGCTGTAAAATGTGTAGTAAATGGTTCATTGCAACATCCAGAAATGATTCAAGTTGTTCAGGAGTTTTTTAGAAGAGAGAGTTTGGCAGAACCACTGAACACGAGCTGACAGGATTGAAATGAATAGTGAAGGAATCCTGCTGTTTGCAACGACTTGTCAGACCTAACCTCTGACTCTACGACAACAGAGGATGGCTATTGAAAACGGAACTGTTTCCTTATATATCGGTGCATCTGGGTTATCCGTAGGTTTTGGCGAAGTGAAATGAGATTGCTTATCGTTCCACTGTCGTTTTTCTAATTTGATGAGTCATTTTCATGTTGCATACGCGCTGTCTCAAACCGACAGTGTTTTGGCCGCACCCTCAGTGCCACGCGTTGTCCTCCAGGTTGTTCTTTCACTGTTGTCCTTCCCGCGGCTGGGAAGGGTACAGGGAAAGCTACATGGAAGCATCTGATTTCGTTGGAATTTGTGGTTGAGTTCGACCAGCCACGAAATCTTACTGCCAGCCGCACCCTCCATGTCTGCGAGAACCAAAGGCTGAGGAGAGCAAGACGCGGCTGCTGCAGCCAAGGACCGCCTGAGGCACTGCGAGCATCGCCGCCTCAAGACTGCAAAGCTGTCAATCGTCCATTCTCGCTGGATGGGTCGTGTCTCTAGACAAAATTTTATCCTGTAGTACTTAATCCTGATCGGAGCTCAGTTGACAGACAAGCTCCTTCAAAGCTTATCTTTCAAGCTTGTCCCCACTTCCACGTCGCCTCACGACCTCTAAGTGACCTCCAATTGACCTCCAGGCAAAGTCTGGCATTCAAATCCGTCCCGGCTCCCGACGCCCATCTGCTCGAGCAGGCCACCTCCGTCCCTATCACGGCCGGCCTTTCGCTCAGGCATTTCTCCGCCTTGACTTGCCTTCAAATAGGCGGTCGTTCCCATTTTCTGGTTCCCATCATTTTCACGCACCTCTTGTGCCCGTCCCATCGCAAGGCAAAAAGGTGCCAGCGCTGTCGCGTCGCGACCTGGATCGAGCTTGTTCCTTCGTTCATCGTCAGGTTCTGCCTCACATGGCGCAGGACCTGTCGTCCGTGCTTGCCATGCTCACGGGGCTGGCGGAGCAGGCATTGCGGCAGCAGCAGCAGCAGCAGCAGCAGCAGCAGAAGCAGCAGCAGCAGCAGCCGCAGCAGCCGCAGCAGCAGCAGCAGCAGCAGCGGCAGCAGCAGCAGCAGCAGCAGCAGGAGCAACAACATCATCAGCAGCAGAGGCAGCAGCAGCAGCAGCAGCGGCAGCAACAGCAGCAGCTGCAACGACACCAGTGGATCCAGCGGCATCAATCATTGCCGGAAGACGAGTTCACTGCATTGACGCTCAAACCACCATCTCCACTCTCC